>JAOXYD010000006.1:149438-161555 GCA_028565735.1 Pinacopodium congolense
TTCTAACGTCTTTCAGCTGGCAATAGCCTACTGAAATCCCTAATGTCAATTGCTTATACGCAAACCAACGAAATAACAGCACAGAACTGCCTGGTTGCACTCAGAATTCAAGCAACCTTGATTAGCTAATTGACATTTAATCCTGCCATGTCTTCTCAAAACCACGAACAAAAGATCATATGAACCAGAATAAGTACTCTTCAAATAATTCAGGCAACACAACTACTAAATTGATTTCATTATTTCCCCCAAGGCTCTAGTTCCAAGTCATGCAAGCAGCCACCAATATTCAGTTCCAAGCAGTTGAAATAGCTCCAGAGCTTTTCTGTGAGCTCATAATAGATTCCAACATACCATTTGACCATCGAGGAAATATGGCACAGATACAAAAATTAAAAGAGAGAGAGAGAGATTGCAACCACACAGGCCAATGTTTGAAACAGATCATGCATCCAGAGTCGGACAAGCTATCTGAGTTCGGAAGTTAGAAAGTTTAGCACTTTTCCAAATATTAGATTACAAGGGTGTAATCAAAGAATAGTAAACTATCTTCTATTTCATATAAACTATCAGCAGTCTATTTGATTTCTTATGAATTGAACAATCAAGAATCCAGAAAGTACTCCCCTGTCTGAGTTGAACACACAAGTCCAGCACAAAAATAAATACATTAAACTGCAAATATGTGCTGAAAATAATCTTTCCCGTTCATAAACTAGAAATTGATCTAATACTCAAGCACAACATGGGAAATGACAGCAGGTTTCGTGGAATGGTAGACAGATTCCATGAGAAAGTGAGACGGGTTTATTGGCAATAATTTATCCATTTACAGGTCATATGAAACACAGCACTAAAGCATTCATTGATCACTGATGCAATAGATACAGATATTAAGTCCTAATCCGTCAGGATGGGGCCTTGAAACGTCACTTTTAAGGACCGCATCCAAAAGAGAGAGATCCTCAGAAGAAAAAATACTCTGGATGCCATTATTCAACTTTATAGACGAAATACAATCAATCACCTCACCCCTCATTCACAAGCCTTACATAGACCTAGAAATTAAAGAAAACATACGAGTAACGTAGCACCTAAGAACTTGAAACTGTATACACTGAACAATTATAATAGGTCTGAATTTTAAAAGATCACAATCTTATAGGTTATTCAAACAAGTTACCCAAGGGCGCTACATCCATAAAATGAGACCTATTGAACCAATTACTCCACTTCAAATTTGTACGTCTATCCATCTTCCTAAACATAGTAACTCAGGTTTAGTGACCCAACAAAACCAGATGAAAACTTGAGGCTTACTACTGCATCCTGGTTAGAATGAAACAGTTTATAACTTGTTACTAATATAGATTAATTACAGAGAAAAAAAAAGAAAAATCAGAAGAATGCTGCTACGACTGAAGCTCAACAGCATGGATATTGATTGTTAGAATCATAAATGGACTTAATATCATTACAACAGAATACAACAGACAGCAAAGCCAGTATCTGTGCCATGAATGTAAATATGTGGCTCCTGCCAACTGTTTTCTCCAGCCAGTAGGGGGAAAAAAAACTTTCTCCTTAGCTCCAAACCACTCCAAAATTGTGTTCTTATGAGCTTCAAATTACATCAGTAAATTCCTGACAGACTAGACTACCTACACTGATCCAATAAAGAAGGAAAAAGGGGAAGCACTTATTTGAAGTACAATGCTGTATTGTGTTATTTGTAACTCATACACCATTTTTCTAATACTAACAAATGCTACCAAGAAACCAACGCATCTATCAAACTTACAAGTATAGGAACTGTAATGCAAACTTATTTCTCAGGTTCCTTAGTCTTGTTCTTGCTACCGTAAATCAACCCAGTTTCCTGAAAACAATTCAAATTATATAACTATAGAATTTGGAATCAACAGAAGCTTCTTTAAAATGTAAAATAGAAATAGAATCTCTGTGTGTTTTTATGCATACCTGAGGATCGGGAATTGGTTTCCGTTTCTCAACATAGCGATAAGGATCGGAAGCAGCAAGTGCTGCCCTTTCCTGCGATTTAGCATTTCAAACCTACCGTTAGTTTCCTACAATTGAGCTATAAAAATTTATCAAAAAAAAAAAAGGGGAATCATTTCACTACCTCTTGCTCTCGCTTAAGGTCCTGAGACGGCTTGATCCAGAGGAAGTAGGCTAGGGTTCCGGCGACAACCCAAGAGGCGAGGTTGGTCCCCCCTCTGAGACCTCCCATGGCATTGCCGATGAAGGACCGGAAGTTTCCAAAACTTCTTCTCCAACTGCTGGACATTGTTGAAGCAAGAAAATCCTAAATTAGGGTTTATGCTCCTCCGACAACTAAAATCTCGAAATCCCGCTAATCACCAACTGTGAAGCTATCCGGTAAAACGAAAAATCTTTGTTAAAATCGAAAAGAAGAGAAGACAACCTAATTCAGTTTAATTTACACGTGTCGGTCGGATTTTACTCGATTACCACTAATTAGTATCGTAGAGGCCCAAAAGAAAACTATCCATTCGAGCCTTACAATGGAAAATATCTTCTTCTTTTTTTTTTTTAATAGCTTGATGGTAAACCATTAAAAAAATTAGAAATTTTAAAAGTTTTTAAAATAAACTTTAATATTGATAAAATATTTAAAAAGATTTTGAACCTGACAGAAATAGAATTTTTATCAAGTTCCCTCTTCAGTTACTAATATAATTTTTTAATAAATTTATATTACATTAGTAATTTATATGCTAAATATAATTTTGAGGTTTGGTTTAAAATATAAATTTTAAATATTTTACAAATGTTATAGTCTTTTTAAGAATATTTTTAAATATTATAATTTTTTACTCTATAAATATTATTTTGAATGCTATCAATTATTAAGATTTTTTTAAAATTTTATACCAACATTAATACTGATACCAATAAAAAATGATATGATATTTATTAGTGCTATTTCGATACAAAATTACAAATTATTATTATCCGTTTCGATTGATATCAACAAGTACTAGTTTTATAATAAGATTGATTTAAAAAATTAAAAAAATTAAAGATCTAAATTAAAAAGATGAGTAATAAACCTAATTTTCAAAATTTTCTTTTTTTCACTTGTGCTTTATATATATGTTAAATTTTATAAATATGATATAAATATTTAAAAAAATTTACTATAAATACTTTTCTTTTAGGATTCATTATACTTTATTATGCTCTTCGATACAAATCTATGATTGATTTTAACTTTAGCTTCTGAAATCTATTAGAAATTTTTCGTAACTCTCATAGGTATATTTAGTGGTATCAAAGTTTAAAGTTTCTCTTGTGACGGTAGTAAAATTATTGTTAATAAGAGTGAGTAAGGAGAGAACTTCAATTACTATGAGTGAAGTTTTAACCTCATCACCAAATCCTTTACATTTTTTTAAAACCCTTTCATTAGGACTACTTCTAAAAAATGTAAAGTACCACTCTCTCATAAAATAGAAAATCTAGTAGAAATAACCTATCTACCTAATGATACAAAAATTAGTGATATTCAACTTCCTTTGTTAAGTCCATATAGCATATATCATCTCAATAGATCTATTATGAGGAGTATTTACTCTTTAATCTCCACTTATAGACCTCACCCTAAAGAATTGATCCAAAACTCCAGATTGGATCAATGTGGATTAAAATATACTTCTGCATAATAGTACGTCACCATGGAATTTCCTTTTAAATTGATTACTTTATGGTGAGAACAGGGTTACAAGCATTTTTATGTTGGTACTATTCACATGGTTTTAACCTTACATGGAAGAAAAGGTATTCCGATAATAGCTCAGATATCTCTGCTTGACAAGGTCTATACACAATACCAAAATACTCTTATTGGTACTTTTTTTACTACTCTCAATAACGAGAGTGTAATAATGATCATCGCTCTGGATTTTAACATTAAATTCGATGATCCCACTTTTTTTACCAGATTAAAAATCCAAATTCAAATCGTTGAAGTTGAGTAAGATCTTACTGCTATAATGTCCACATTACATCATTATATTATCTATATAGTACAAAATCATGCTATATATCTGAACTTTTCTAATTTTACTCATGATGCCTTGTATATGGTAGCAGATAGATCTCAAGATTAGACTACCATCCTCCAAATTTCAAGACAGCTGCCACCGAGACAACTGGCTTAATTACTGCTTATGAAACAGATCACAGACTATGAAAAGGAGTTTCATACTTCTCATCGTCATTCAATCCATACTACCATTCCTCCAATCATACAACGCTTGAAAGATGGCACTATTAAGTCTTTAGTAGACTTGGAGAAGAGCATCTAGACCCACCTAAATTTCTATGCCTATTTTGAGGATTGTTCCACCTTTCTCTCATCAAGAAGGTATTAATGGACCCCTAATCCATTTTGTTTTTCTTAATGGACATGAGATGTATATCAATCATATTAATGGACATTTCATTTAGTGTATGGATCCTGCCATGCGCGATCTAAATTGTGATTGCTGGATGGACGAATACTTTGGCAGCAATGATGATGATGACGACTATATTCCTAAAAAGCTCAGAAGAAGATCAAACTCGGACCAGAAGACAATGATCCTAACTCAGGACCTTGGATTGGTTTTAAGAATCCTCAGCCCAGACCAAATGATCTATTTGCATTATTAAAATCTGTTGGAAATGAACATTGGATCCAATCAAGATGTTATGTACTAATAATCCCTACTATTTCTAAGAAGGTCTCAATACCAATACCTTGCATGATGATGAGATCTTATAAAGAAGATTTTCTTACTTTAGAGGCCAAAATAAATAAGACAAATGGTGTTTCTGCTCGACCTTATTCCAAATTAATAGGTGTCACTCCTCACAGACATCTTGTTCCCCTTTCTCGAAAAGAAGAAGTCTTGAACTAGCAAACTGAAAATGCAATTGCCCAAAATCATGTTCTTCGGAAGATTGATTCAAAACTTGATAGTTTATCTCAGTAGACACAATATTTAAATTCTAGAGTCGATGTTATATCCCATCAAGTACAAGAACTACATCAAAGGTTACTTAACCAAGCTACCCAAATTAATTTTGATCTAAGAAGGTATGTTGACCAATAATATTATGGGCTAGATTTTTCAAAAACTAAAAGAGAATTACAGAAGATCAAAGAAAAGCTCAAGAGAATTGAGTCATACATTGCTAAAGAGCAATCCAGAGCTAGTTATACAGCTTATTCACAATACTTCAACAGACCTTGCAACCACTGACTACAACAAAGTCTTTAAAATGTCATGTTTTTTGTTCAGAAAGATTGCTCCTTTAACATCCACAAAACCCTCTAAACGGACTCAAAAGCCAAAGAATGTTCCTTCAACCTCATATGTCAGCATTACCCAAAAGCTCTTACATATCAAAATACCACCATCCTATCTACCAAAGCCTAAATCTTCCCATAATATGGAAAAGAAGAAAGAACATATGGCAACCCATGATTTTATGACACCTCTTCAATCTATCCAAGATAGCTCTGATGGTCAAGAGTCTACCAGCTTTAAAAGCCAAAATTCTGATTCATTCATAGAAAACTTTGGAAGCTTTGAACATTTTATAGATATCACTGAGATCTCCCAATTAATGATGACAATACCACAAGAAATAGATGTCGAACTAGAAGTTAAAGATGCTGAATCAATGATTGAATCAGTTAGGCCACAAGCCACTCTTATTAGTTGTCCTTCTTCAGGATCGTGATTCACTTTTAATGATATTCCACCCATAAAATGGAGAGATCGATGACACAAATTGAGTGCATGGATCGGCCTTCAAATGACAAGGCTAGATGTTTCTCTCAGAGAAATATTAACAGAATTTGTCTCATGAATGATTGGAAACTTGAAAGTATGATTTCAAAGCTTAGGTGAATACAGGCGCCTAAAAGATGTTCAAGTTTTAAATGCTGGTTCCTTTTTAGGAATGATTCACAAAGAATTTATTAGATATTTTTAATTGAATGACCGATAGAGCAGACATTAATACTTTGAAATGAAATATTTCTCCATGAAGCGAAAAGATTTGCAAAAATATTTTCAAAGGATATTTGAAAGATATTATATGTTCAACGGCTTTAATGATGTGAATCTCAGGTACACATTTATTTCCTCACTACTTGATGAATTATAGCCAAAGTTACAATGCACGATCAGTACTCTCCACATGGATATATTAAAAATCTTTCTTAGAGAAATCTATCATCTAACATTGTTCACACTAGACAAATTGTGTGAACAACAGAAAGTTTTTCAAAGCTATAATAAAAGGAGAACCTTAGCTTAAACAATTTTGTAAGAAGCCACATCTAAAGATCAAGTGTAAAGACAGAGAAATGTTACTGCCATATACAGAAGAAAAGCCACTTCAAGAGGCATCCCTTTGAAAGTCCCTGTAAAAGGAAGAAAAGAAAGATGAGATTCTTCAAACGAAGAGCTTCATGGACAAGAAAATCATATAGGTGTTATCTGTATGGGTAACTAGGTCATTATGCAAGAAGATGCCCTAAATGAACCAAGAAAGATATGAAGGTCTTACAGTTTATCGAAGCAATGATTCTTATGAAGGATGATGAAGACATTGAGTCCCTCTTTGAAGAAAAATTTAGTGAAGACGAGGACATGTTGTTTGCATTACTTGCTTATGACTCATCTGATGAAGAAGTCTCTTCTTTTGATGAAGAAGAAGATGAGCCCGTCTACATGATGAAACATTCTTGTCTAAAGCTCGAACCAAGGAAGTTAGTTGTAACGCAACCATACGTCAAACTTCAGATACTCGTTGAAAAGTATCACAAACCAATTTCAGCAATTGGTTATATAGATATAGGATCTTGCAAGAGTGTCATTATAAGGCCCCAACATATACCCTTGAAGTATTATAGCATTTCTAAGGTGCATCAAGAAGTAAACATAACAATTGAATTAACATAATGGTACTTAATGTAAAAGATTTGGGTAAATGGGTAATCTGTTCATTTCGATATGAACATAACTCTATAATTTGGCCATATTTTAGTCTTTATACCTCAAAATTAGATAATTTCAATTGGAATTTAATCTAGAGACATAGATTTAAAGCTTTTGTGAGAAACCAAAATTTTATTATGCCTTTAAGGGTTTTTAATTTTGGTTTGAAGTTTAATTATGACTATTGTCCCTATTTTCGAACAACTTATAGTATTTTTGGGTATAACTCTCGGAATAATTAACCAAATTGTATAAAATTTATGACATTAGAAAATTAAGACATAAGAAAATTAATTGATAAGATTTTAGGTCAATCTGGGAAGCAAAGGAAGAAGAATGACCAATATGCAAATTTGATAACGCTAACACATGGACTAATTAGATTAAAGCGTGTGTTGACTAATTGGATTAAGGCATATATGACCAATAATAACAAAGCATATGTGTGGGTCTTGAAAGTATTGGAATGTGGATATGGAGAGGGGGATGCATGACATTTTAAGTTCATATTTTCTCCACTCTATTTCACCTTCTTCATCCCATCATTTTTCATGTAAAAAATTAAGTGAATCTTAGGTGGAAAGCCAAAAAGAAAGGGAAGGAAAGGCAATAGAAGACCTACTTTGTCAATTTTCCGGTTTGAAATTTCACTTAGTTGATGTGGAATTGTTGCTGTGATGTTACTTTGGTGTTATTTTGATGTTATTTTGGATAGAATTAGTTAAATATGACAAGAGAGTATTATGTATTGGAATTTTGTCCAGGGTTTATTTAAGTCAGTCACATTGTTTGAGTCATAATTAAACTTAAAGACTCCCAAATTGTATGATTTCAATTGCATATGAAACCTAAGATATAAAGATAAATATCTTTAGAGAGACTTTGATTTAATGCTAACTCTATGACCTTGAAAATTAAAGTCAAAAAAGGTGATATGATGTTGCCCTTATTTCGGAGCAGCTTATGACATTTTACTTAAATCTCATGACTTAGAAGCCCAAATTGTCTGATTATTAGTGTTATAAAAACTAAATACAGAGGGAAAAAACTAGTTAGAATACCTTAAAACCTAGTTCTGACTTTTTTTATATGCATATTAAGTAACAAGTAGTGGTATGAATGGAGAGAGTGTCTGTTATGACCGTGGCATTGTTTTTGTTTTCGAATTTTGTTTTTGTCGACTCTTATCTCAATCTTTTTGAATGTGTATGAGATATTTCAAACACTTCCAAATAACCACATTAGGACTTATCATGTGTGAATGGGGTGATTAAACAATATAATTTAAGATTGAGCATAATGCATTCCAAAGAAAACGTATCGGTACATAAATAATTGACATGCATATTTATTACTCTTGTGTATAGTATGATTATAAAAGTGTGACTTTGACACCCTCATAATGGTGGTAAGCTATGACTCATATGTATGAAAACATATATAAATTTTATGATCTAAAATATATTTCATATTATTTGTTGATATATGAATTGTAAAATTTGCAAATGGTTAAAGGAAATGTTATGGTGCTTGCTTTATTGTCTTGGTTGTGGATAGATATGCATACTTATAGGGTTACAGTGCAGCTTGTATAGCTTAACACCACCGGTGTTCACAGTTTGATACCTTCTGGTATCCACAGTTTGATACCTTTTAGTATCTATAGTTTGATACCTTTGAGTATCCATAATTTGATATCTTTGGATATCCACGACCCCTATTATCCACACCCACATAAATGTGCAGGCCTAACACAGAAAATAAAGTAAAGAGATATAAATAAGAAATACAATATGAAAACATTAATAATTGGTATATGAATGAGCATTTGTATTTGTATTGATTATTTGTATCATTGAGTGATGAATATCCATGTTGGAGTTTTGAAGGTGAATTTATGGTATACGAAAAAAAATATATTGAAGCATGTTTACATTATTTATTCGATTAATTATGCCATCCTTATTTATATTTGTGTGATGTTCATAAATGTATGTGCTTGGCAGATGACTGCTGTGAGTAGTCATCCAAACTAAGTGTTTCCCTACTAAACTTTCAAGTTTAGCACGAGTGTTAATCTGTTTAGGTCTAAGTCATGGGAATGAGGGATAAGGAATATCTGCAAAGACTAAGGCCAACAGTTAGAAGAAAATGTACATTTGAAATACATTTTTAGATACATATAATTGTATATGTAATGGTTAAAGGAAAATGTATGTTTTCTTTTGGGTAACCATGTAAATGAAAAATAAAATATATATATTTCACTACTATTAAATAGAAATGTTAAGCATCAGAGAATTTTGTAATGTGTATATATATAGCATTGAACTGAAATGCTCATCGTGAATGTATATATAAGAAATTAGTTGTCTTATGTTTGGATGGTTTTAGGTTTCGTATATTGGGCGTTACAGTCATGGAGCCACATATCCTTCCTATAAAAGAATGAAAACCTTATAAAGAACATTTTACTGTAGTTGACAACAAATCATTCAAGATTAATCTCATTACAAAACAAAGGATTGGAATTAAGTTCTTTCCAAATTAGCAATCTTCCTAGTCCTGACATTCTTATTAGAATGGATGTTTATTACCAAGTTGAGAAGTTATAAATCCTGTCTTAAAGTATTCATTATAAACAAAATTTTAGAATTTATACAGAAGATAATAACATCTTTGAATTACAAGATGTTCCCTCTAGATATGAAGATATCAGAGAACAAAATTTACACTATTGTCCAGAGAATCATGATCAGTTTAACCATCCTCATCTATTATATAAGAATTCATGTAAAACCAAGGAAAGTTCCACTCGATTTTGATGATGACAAAACACCCTTTTTACTAATATTTTTTTAAGTGTTTTTAAAGATAGTTATGTCGGTCGACCGAACCATGGAGATCGGTTGACCGAATGAACACCTTGAGGAAGATCAGCTGATCAAATGAGACAGAACTTGAAGATCGGTTGATTGAATAAGATAGAACTTAGAGACTGACCGACCGAATGAAGATCGATCGACCGAACAATGCTATCAGTTAACTAAATAAACAAATTTATAAGACCAGTCGGTCGAACATGACCTATCAGTCAATCGAACAAAGCGCAACGATCATTTTACTCAACAAATAGAAAATTTACCCAACAGTCAGAAAATATATGCAACAGTCCAAAGAATTAATTATCAGATGATAAACGTTGGAGGACGTCCAATGATTGATTCTTTTCCACTATAAATAAAAGCGCGTAGTGACAAAGAAAAATAATAAGTGAGAAAGAAGTGATATACTCGGTGATATACAAATGTTGAGAATAGTTTACATTTGAGTTTAGTTTTTATGCCCCGAGCTTATTAGTGTGTTTGATTATTAAGGTTATTTTTTAGCCATAAAAGAATTTGTAAGATTATTCTTGAGTATATAAAAAGAAAGAACGATTATTCTTGAGCTTTAAAAAATAAAAATGGGTTATCCTTAAGCCTAAAAGGTGTTTGTAAGTTGCATCAAATTTATCTTTTGTATTGCTTAATTTATTTTTAATAAGTACAAGTTCATTATATCTTTTTTTATATTGGTTTATTTAGCTTCTGCAACTTTATTGTTAGTTTTATTTTTGTGAGTTTACTTAAAATTTTAGTAGAACCTAATTCGCCCCCCTCTCATGTGTCTTTTAGGACTCACAATTGGTATCAGAGTGTAGGTCTCACTTTGAGTGTAAATTCTGACGAATTTGTGAGGAAAGACCAAATGACACATTTTATGAATTCTGTAGGTTTTTCACATAGCTTAGATGGGTATAATCCATATAGAATACCTTACTTCGATGGCAATAATTATATGTATTAGAAGAATAGGATGAGATGCTACTTGATGGGAGAAAATATTGATTTTTGGATAATGATAACTAAATCATTTACAATGGCTACCAAACTAATAGGAAATGAGATAGTCCTAAAGAAAGAAAATGAATGGAACCTAGATGAAAAGAGGTCAATATCCTTGAACTATAAGGCTATACATATTTTGTATTGCGCTTTAAGCATAGAGAAATTCAATAGGATTGCTATATGTGAAACTGCATATGATATATGGCATACTCTTGAAATTATTCATAAAGGCGCCAATCAAGTTAAGGAGACCAAAATAGATATGCTTACTTATGATTATGAACATTTTCATATGATGTATTATGAGACTATTTCTTCAATATATTCTCGTTTTAATAATATTATAAATGCCCTAAAAGGTCTAGGTAAGACCTATTTTAGTGTTGAGTTGTGTAGGAAAATTCTAATGTCCCTACCAAAGATATGAGAAACAAAGGTGACGACGATACAAGAAGCTAAGAACCTCAACATACTTCCTTTTGACAAGCTCATCGATTCAATTTTAACATACGACATGAGAATGAAGAATATCCAAGAGGAATAAGAGATGCCAAAGAACAAAAATGTGGCGCTCAAAGCGAATAAAAAAAAGAAAAGCGACAATGAAGAATCGTCGATTGGAAGCGAAAACGAGGAGCTCGTATTTATCACAAGAAGGCTAAAGAAGTTCATGTGAAATGCCTCAACACATTAAAAAGGTACATCTTACTTAAAATATAAATTATTTAATATAACATGTTTTGAGTGTGGTGAAAAGGGATATTTAAGATCGCAATGCCCCCACCTACAAGAAGAAAAAAGAAAAGTTGAGAAGAAGGTCAAGAAGGTGTGGAAGAAAGAAAAAAAGGACTTCAAGAAAAAGAAAGCATTGAAAGCCTCTTGGTCTAAATCTAGCGACTCCGCAGAAGAAAAAGTACCCAACATGTGTTTTATGGCACATAATGAGGTATGTTCTCCTCCTAGTGAATATGAAGGTGGGTATACGAATGACGAAGTGTTGGAACACATAGAAAAATTAACTAAAAAGAACAAGGAATTGCATGATAAGCACAATAAAGCCTTAGAAGAATTAGATAGATGTTAATCGAAAAATAATGATCTAAGAAAATATATTGTAAGTCCTATGGCACCCAAGAGGGGGGTGAATTGGGTATTAAAAACTTTTTACAAACTTAAAACTATCAACT
>JAOXYD010000006.1:179886-192145 GCA_028565735.1 Pinacopodium congolense
GAATTTATATAAATTGCATTATTTTGTATATATTTTAACTTTATTAATTAGATACTTTTGTTATTAATTACAAAAAAATATTAATTATTTAAATATTAATTAATTATACAAATAATAAATATTAATGTAATTAAAAAAAACATAAAACTAAAAAAATACTTTTGTTGAATAAATCAATAATTTCATATATTAATACATGTATTTATTGAATAAACATGTATTAATGCATGTATATATTAATACATGAATAAAAACAATTATCATGGTCTATGTGTTTACATTAATATATTAATGCATACATGCATTTCTTAAAAAAAACATCCATATAAATAAATCACAAACATATTAATGCATGAATGAAAACAAAATATGAATCAGCACAAGATTTAAATGCACATGTAAAAGAAACAAGATGTTAATGTTAATTTGAAAAATAGAAAGAAAATTACTTGCTTTCAATTGCTTTTTTATTTTATTTTAGTATAGTAGTATTGACTTTCCTACTTAAAAAAATATTTGCAATCAATTTGTAGCCATATATTAGTAAAAAAAAAAGAGATTGCATCTTTAAAGTCATAGTTACTGCGCATAGATCATGATAATTCCTTTACTCCATGCACAATACCAAATTCTAGATTGTTTTTAATTTAATGAGACCATTAGTCGATCGATTATTTTTTTAATAGTATAATTATGAAGAAATTCATTCGATTGGCCGATATCAAGCTATCAGTCGACCAATATTTATATTATTTAAATACTAACCCCTGGTATTTTGGTACTTGCCCAATACCATCTGATATGGGCCGATATTTTCAGTATAAGTTGGATAACATGTCATCACTAGTCTGTAACAATGTTCATTTATTTGATACAGATTTAATTTTTTAAAAATCTAATAAAATATTATAATTGGAGAAATTTTCAATGAAATAATATAAGTGTATAATTATGAAGATAATAAAAATGTTTTAAATTTTGAAATAATTATAAAGCATATTTGAAGAATTATGGAGAGTATTTTGTATATTTTCCTTGAATATTACGTCATCTTTTTTGATTTTTTATTTTTATTATGATCTTTTAAGTTGAAGTAAAAAGATTTTAAATGTACAACCTATCAAATAAAAAGTAAAATTATTATTTGCTCAATGTCTAGGTGAAAATTATCACTAAGTTAATGTTGAGAAGAAATATTTTGAGTTACAATCTTCTTTAAATAGATGAAGAGCAATTCTAACCTATATTGTTTAATATGTGAAAAGTAATATAACAATTTCTTCAAATAGGTGAAGAGTAAACTCAAAATCTTTATCAAATGGGTGAAGAATAACCCAACAAATTTCTTTAAATAGATGAAGAACATCCCTACCCAATCTTCTTTAATAAGTGAAGAGTAACATAACAAAAATATAATTTTAAGAGTGTGGGGTGTTAACTAATTTCTTTAGCTATAATGGAAAGAAGGTGTCATAATTCACTTACTCTGATATCATATACAAGTTTGAACTGACGCACTTTATTTCACAAGACAAACATTTAAATATATATAACACATGCTTAGTTCTATAAAAAGAAATATAATAAAGTATTAAAATTAGAAAGAAAACTTAATAAAATATTATAACTATATAATTACAAAAATTATAAAGGAAATATCTTAAGAATCCCGACAATTATGGACAATATTTGAAAAATTATAGAAAGAGTATCTCATATATTTTCTTGGCATTGTTTTACTTAGGGCACATTTAGTTGGGTTGTTAGTTATAGTTTTTGTATTTTTGTATTGGGTTTTATGTGTTTTTTCCTATTTCTGTGTTGTATTAGTGTGTTGTTTTTATTAGTTTCTGTGCTTTTTTTTTTTGTTTCTATTTTTAGAAAAATAGAACATATTTGATTAGGCAAGTATTTATTGGGCCATCTATTTCTAGGCTTGCCACGTTTTTCAAATTTTAAGCCTGTCTTAGACAAGAAACCTATCCAAATTGTCTTTTAAACAGAGTTTTTAAATTACAGGCTTATAAAGGACTTATCCTGGAGATCCTAATCGTTGATAATTAAATCTTGTCATTGATAGTTATATAGCAATGGATATCATATGTAAAATCAATTGTTTTCTATGGCCATCGTGCCAACACAAACTAGCCACGTAGATAACTTTTATACATGTAGGGACATTATAGTCAATTCCTATTTATTCCTTTTTATTAGAAACCTATCTTCTTCATATTAAGGCTTCAATCATATGAAGACAAAGAGATATACATGTTGTGAAAAAAGTTATAAGTAAATTATCCCGCATCAGATAGAAATAGATTATTGAAGTAAGTTATAATAGAAAGTCTATAACTCATTATCTTAAGGTTTTGGGTTGAGATATGGTGTCTTTGAAATATATATAGATGCTCACTTGGGTCTGATCTAAGATTTCCCTGGATCCCCTCAAAAGAATCTATGTAACAAGTGGTATCAAAGCTCAAGTTCGTTGGGTTGGGGCAAAAATGAAAATTTTGGATTGTTTTCCACCTTTGCTTTCCACTGTAACCTCTATTGTGAATCCTAAATGATTTTGCATAAATTGTGGATTGAGAAGGAGTGATGTGGGAGGTGATTCACTTGTAAAGGGAGAGATTGTTTTAAAACAATCATATAAGTAAATTATCTCACATCGGATAAGGACAAATTGTTGAAGTGAATTATATATAATAAAAGTCCAATAACCCATTATCTTAAGGTTTTCAATTGAGATATGATATCCTTTTATTGTACATGGATATTCACTTAGGTCCGGTCCAATTTTTTCCAGGATCCACAAAACAATATCCAAACTTCTATAATAGCTTTTGTTTCAATTTTTAGAAATGCCCTTTCAGACCATTTAAGAGACCACATATATAATTATACAGGAGAGCCAAATTCAGTGTCCGAATTTTGCTTTGTAACTTTACAACACGAATCGAAGAGAATACCTGACAATACGCAGACTAGGTAGTGGCCGATAAAATGGTGGTGGCAATAAGAACAAAAAAGGTGATCTCCAATATGACATTAGCTTGGGCATATTAGAGATTAACTTAGAAATTATAAAAGTAAATTATTACTTGATTTACTATTGAATGTTTGTAGTCGATTAGAATTTAAAAATATTATTCTTTGTTTAAGTTGTGTTAATAGATTTTAAAAAAATTAACTTGCATTAACAGATTTTATTTATAAAATTCTAGTTTATATTTTAAATAAATTTTAAGTTTTCAATTCACTTTTCTTATCTATTGATAAATTTTCTCTTATAAATTCTATTATTATATTTGCCTTGTTCCTTTACATTCGTCATCTATTAGGCTTCTATTCCTGCTCATATTTTGGCTTTTACTGCCTAAACTTATATTTAAACCTACTCTTAGAACCTACCACAACTATTTAGCAAAAGCATTTAACGACACGACCTATAGTTCATGGCTTTCCATAGACTACAGGCCCACATAAATAATATAATAATTGTAATAATTATATATTTATTAATATAATAATATTATTTTATTTAATATAGCTATGACCGGCTGTGAATTGCCGGTCATGTAGCCATGTCCTTAGTAGAAACACCACCAATAAACAACACTTGTTGTCCCCTCCCATAAGGTTACAAATTCAACAACGATACATACAAGGAGAGAAAGAGAATGAGTACATCTTATGGACAATTAACATTGTTCAGATGAGGAATATGAGAATTTAGGGATGATTAGAAACAAAAGTTGTTTTTGCCCATATGCATGATTCCAGGTATGAACAAGGGTTATACTTCCAGATGACCAACAATCATGTTTTGAAGTAAACCTCTCACAACTTTTAATTCCAAGCTTTTAAGATAACAACTAGGCAAAAGGTATAATATGTCACCTAACGTTTCTAAAAATATTTAAATTGCCCCTAATATTTTTGAAGGTATTACTTTGCTCTATAATGTTTGTAAAATGGTGCATTTTACCCCTTACGTTTACAAAATGATGTAAGTTACCCCTTTAATACTAATTTCGTTAAAATTTTGCTAATTACTTTCTTAGTAATTAGTTAATAGTTCATTTATAGATTATTGACGTTTATCTAACAAGATCTTAATGAAATTAGCATTAAGAGGGTAAAATGTATTATTTTGTAAATGCTATGGGGTACTTTGCACCATTTTGTAATATGATGAGGCAAATTATACCATTTTACAGATGTTAGGGGGTAAAGTGGTACCTTAAAAAATGTTAAGGGTCAAATTAAACCATTTATCAAATGTTATGGGGGCAAATTATACCTTTTACTATAGCAATTACAATGTGTGGAGTAGTAAAATGAAAACATTATTTTTATTCCAAAAACTATGGAATTTGGTTGAGAATAACTATAAAGAAGATGAATCAATAGCTGATAATAATAGAAAAATTCGAAAAAAAGATGCCAAGGCCCCTTTTTTTTTTAATAAACAGTGGATGACTTAATTTTCCTATATTGTTGCTACCACAAAGTTAAAAGAAGCTTGGGATGCCCTATAAAAAGTCTACTAGAGCAATGCAAAAGTGGTAACTGTTAAACTTCAAACTCTTTGTAAGAAATTTAAAATTTTGTTTATAAAAGATCAAGACAATTTGTATAAACATATTTCGACCATGATTTATGTTGTTAATCTGTGTAAGTAGAAGGTAATTGAGAAAATTCATAGGGATTTACCTAAGAATTATGATAATATTATGGCAACAATTTAAGAGTCAAAAGACCTAAAACTATTAACTATTAATGAGTTGCAAGTTCTCTTTATTCTCATAAACAAGGAATGAAGAAATATCACAATGAATCTATTAAGAATGTCTTTTATAATAAAATCCATATTTTATAAGGTGAAAAAAGGTGCTAATGAATCAAGTAATAAAAGGAACTTTTTTTAAAAAAAAAGTAAACACAATATATTAAAGAATCAGTCAAAGAACAAAAGCAATATCCACCAACTACAGTAAAACTGCCCAAAACCAACCACCCCAATCAAACAAGAGCCTTTCGAGTCTCTAACAAACATAAAATCAAGCTAAGAAGCATGAAAAAAAAACCTTATTCAAACCAAGACCTGCACATCAAAACAACTTAAACTAAATCAATTACAAATCAGACAGAATCCAAGACATAAACAAGTCAGGTGATAGCTCGCCACTTTAGGTAGTATGTTCTCCTCCCAAATGCTAATTCTCCAACAAACCTGCGGAGGGTTGAAGCTCTAGTCTCTTAGCCATAATAAGTTCTCTTATCCAAGCTAACACTAATCTTGTAAAGGTATCTCTATCCTACTTGTCCTTGAAAATTTTCTGTCTATTACGCTCCTCCCATACAGTATACACACAAGCACTGATACTCAACTTAAATACTGCATAGTCATCTTTTCCTAGCCCTTTTGCAGATGATCACCAGTTATAATATCTGTCCATTCAATTAAAGGAGTTAAACGATTACACAATAACTGAACTCCTTTCCACAATTTCTCAGTGAAGAAACAATTAAATAATAGGTGATTTCTAGTCTCCTCCTCCCTTTGGCACAACAAACATCTCCTATCAATCTCAAGCCTAGTCCCCTTATATCTGTCCAGTGTGGCCAATTTATTTTTAATGGCTAACCATAAGATGAAGACAGCCTTGAGGCAACCCATCTTAAACTAGACCAGGCTCAACCAGGGCATTTTAGGCACATGGTTTATAAGTAAATCCCTGTAGTACCTATTAGTAAAGTTACCTAAAGAATGCCTACTCCAGACCACCTTATCAGAAGTCGGCAGATTCAGTTGATAAGCTGGGAGGAACTCCCTAATAGCCTCTTCTTTTGGACTATGGTAGCTCGAAACTTACTCAGAGATGAAATGATGTACCTTTGTGTTCTGACCTATACTATCTTTCAACCCTTACATGGAAAGCACATGATCTAGAGGGCCTTCTTTTGCCCAATTGTCCTGCCAGAAAAAGGTTTGATGACCACCTCCTATTATATAAACTAGATGAGGCTACATCCAATTCCTATTATGCAAAATGTGTTGCATTGTCCAACTACTCTTAGTCTTGATATCTAATTCTCATATGCTTCTATCCTTAATGAAATATGTATGCACCCACCAAACCCACAAGAACTGTTGATCCGAAAAGGTAATAAAAGGAGCTTTAATAAGTCATGTGGTGGACATTCCTTGCGTGGAAGAAGAGGAGGTAAAAACGATGTAAATCTAAAAAGAACAACCAATAGCTTAGAAGTACTAAAAAAGTTGAAAATGGGAGCCAAAAATAGTGTTACTACTAAAAAAGAAAAAGAAAAAGCACACATAAAAAGGTTTTTACATGCTTTTAAAAAGAAGCAAGTTAACCTTGCTCAATAAAATGAGGAAGATGAAACTGAGAGCCTATATCTTACATGTTTTTTTATCAAAAAACATCCTCCAACAATTTGGTACATCGATTGTAGTAATTATATGACAAGTGATTTGAAACTTTTTATCAATTTGGATGAATCTGTAACTAGTCAAATTACAACAAGTGATGGAACAATATGCATGTTACAAGGAAAAAACATTTGCGAGCCATAAGAACACTTTTCCTCTACAATTTTTTTTTTGTCTTTATTGATGATTTTTACTCAAATGACATGAGTTTATTTTCTCAAGAAAACTCAGAAGCCTTTTTTTATATTCAAAAAATTCAAAGCACACATCTAGAAATTAAAATGAGCAACCAATAAAGACCCCGAAAACAAATCATGGGGGAGAATTTCTCTTTCAAAAATTTCAAAGTTTTTATGAAGAATTTAGGATTAAAGGACAACTACTAGCTAGCTACGCTCCACAGCAAAATGGAGTTAATGAAAGGAAAATTTGTAGCCTTGTAAAGATTCGAAAAAGTTCGTTAAAAGCTGAAAGTCTTCCAAACAATTTATAGGCAATCTCCTATAGTGGCTTTGAATCAACAAACACCATTTGAAGTATGGCATGGATGGAAGCCTAAGGTAATTCATTTAAGAGTTTTAGATTGCATGGCATATGCACACGTTCTATCCCAAAAAAGAAAAAATTTGGATGATAATAACATCAAATGTATTTTTGTAAATTATAGTAATTTCATTAAAAGATATCGTTTTTCTAATCATCTCAATAAAAAATTACTAATAAATTGTGATATGTCTTTCATGATGAAATTGGATTTCAAGTGCATTACTTGATGATGAATCTCTTGATAATCCCATAAGAGAAGAAGATAAAAATGAAGATCCCAATCTTTCTATATCAAATAGCTCTCAATCTTGTACATTAATATAAAAAACCAATCTAATGACTCGAGCTTATCTTTACCAAAGTCCTTCCTTATCAAAGTCACTATCAAGAAAATAAAGATCCCTGCAAGAATTTATGAAATCATAGAACAATGTTAGCTTGCTCTAATTAAAGAACCAATTTGTTTTGAAGAAGCAATCAAGTCTAAGGAATGGTATGCAGCAATGGATAAGGAAATAACAATCTTAGAAAGAAACAAGATGTGGTAGATACTTGATATTCCAAACGTAAAGGAAGTTTTTGGGCTGAAGTGGATTTATAAAATCAAGTTCTAAGCAGATGGAACCATCCAGAAATACAAAGATTGGTTGCATTTCGATACATATAGAGAAGGCATAAACTTTGAAGAGACTTTCTCTCGAGTAACAAGGTTTGATATAATACTTATTATTTTAACTATTGCTACTAATTTTACTTTAAGAATTTATCAATTTAATGTGAGGTTAGCATTCCAATAACCTTGGAGGAAGAAGTGTATGTGCAACAACTAGAAGAGTATGAGATTTCAGGTCATAAAGATAAAAGTCTACTATTTAAGAAAAGCGATCATATGGTTTGAAAAAAGTGGCACGGGCTTGGTACGAAAGAATAAATGGGCACTTGTGTAGCAATAGTTTTCAAAAAAAGTTCAGTTAAGCCAACCTTATACGTGAAAACTAGACATATACTTGAAAGTCTCATTGTTTTTCTCTCCATTGATAATTTGATTTATACTAGCAATAGTAAGGTATTATTGAATGAGTTTCAAAAACTGATATTAAATGAGTTTTAAATGATTGATTTGGACTTAATGAATTTCTTCCTGGGGCTAGTTGAGCTATGTCATGCAAGAATTTTATTTCCCAAGAAAAGCATGTTCATGATCTTCTCAAAATATTCAACTTGAAAAATTGTGATGCTTAAACTAGATGTTATGCAAACAACAAGTCTCTTATCTAACTTTACACAAAGTCTCAACAAGCATTGCTTGGATATTGTAAAACGAATCTTGATGTATTTGAAAAGAGCAAGCTCTTCAGGGGATATGGTATAAACGCACCACCAAATTCAGATTATATAGTTTCTCTGATAGTGATTTATGAGGTCGCCTCGAGTATCAGAAGAGTATTATAGGCTATATATTCATTACAAACACAAGTTGTATTTCATGGAATTCTAAGCAACAACCAACTATTACTCTACCATCTTTGAAGGATAAATATCTAGCTATTACTGCAACAACTTCTCAAGATGTCTGGTCGTGAAGGATCTTGGTTAATATGAAGTAAGCTCAAGCAGAGGTAATTACTATCTATTGCTATAATCAATTAACTATCGCAACTATGAAAATCCTACTTGTTACAGTAGAATAAGGCATATAAAGACACCCATCGTTATTTCATAAGAGAGCTAACTGCAGAAGGAGAAATCAAGATGTAACACTACAGTACCAATGATCAAGTTGTAGATTTTTTTATCATGCCAATGCGATTGAATAAATTCATGTGATTGAGAGATATACTAAGTGTCAGGATTTTCTACATTAAAGAGGAGTGTTAGAGACTAATATAAAAATTATAATCTAGTTTTACTAGATTTGTTGCTGAATGTTTGTAGTCAAATAAGATTTGTTTTCGGTCAACTAATTTGGTATTTGTTTAAGTTGTATTAGTAGATTTTTAGGAGATTAGTTTGTGTTGATGGTTAACATTTCTCTGGTAATTAATTACAAGTTTTGTGTATAAAAATTTGGTTAACTTTTTGAATAAATTTAAGTTTCTTCAATTTACTTTTTTGGCCTACCCCCTTTTTAATATAATTTCTCTTATAAGCTTTGACTATTGTATTTGCCTTGTGAACTATTCACAACATCCAAACCAGAGACTGCATAACTCTGCTTGTGATATGCTCTGAGGAAAGAACAGGTAGTTCAATCGGTTTCTGATCTTAATATGATTTAGTTTATATTATATTTTTTACCAGGTTGATGTAAAAAATACGTGTAAAGTCTATTTGATTCAGTATTTTATTTCCGTTTTCTATGTTTATTTTTTAAAATATAAAACCAAAACAAGTTATGTTTATCGATTTGTGTAAATTTTAATGTATTTTTAATATTTTTTATTTTTTCATTAATTTTATTGCATTGTTTTGGTCAGTTTTTGTAAAATCAAAATGAAAATCCTAACCAATCAACTCCTAAAAGTGCCAATGATTTATGATTTTGTAAGAGATTCGGAGGCTTTCCAAGGTTGACTGATGATTGTGCGATAGGTCAACGAGAGAGACTGATTGATCGCATTTGTGAGATTTCCGAGATTTCCGAGTATTGCTCCAGAATGGTGCTTCAGTTTCCAAAATCAAATGAGGTAACCTAGATTTAATTACCATTTTTCCAGCGAATTGAATCTTTTTCAATCTCCCTTCAAAAATGTTTTTAGTTACTAGGAAGTGTTCTGTAACGGTTAATATGCAGTCAAATAGGAGAAGGTGTATCACGGTGGAAATAGGGACAAGTAATAATGATTATAGTAATTTGATACGGATGCCAGAATTTAGAAGGTTCATATATGCCAACATTGCCGAGATGTATTGGTAGAAATAATTGTGAATTAAATATAATTACAATATTAATTTAATATATATGACCATTAGTCAATTGTTTAATGTATATTTAATAGTTATAATGGGAAGGTTAATATTTGTTATTTGCATTAAGGTATATGGTAATATTCTAATTACTATAGTTGGCTCATTAAGTTATATTTACATACTTATTTATATAAAAGGATAAAGTGTAAGGTATGTTTGGTAAGGGTTTTGAAATTAAGTGAGTCTTCGACCATTAGCTCTAATGCACAAAAGTGAGTGTATAGTATTTGGTGACTGCTGTGTTTTTTGGTGTTTTTCTGTTTATTTTTGCAGGTAATATGGATAGACTACAAAATCAAGGTACTCTTGAAAATATGTTTTTAATGCTCTAAATAGAATGGATCTTGATTGTTGAAACATTGAATGCTTGTATTGATTCTTAATAAATGGTATCAGAGCTTGTTCATTCAATTTTAGGATTATTTTCGGGTATTTTTTTCGTTGTTTTGATTTTAGAAAACAAAATTTTGCCAAACAAGGATGTGAATGGTTGTATTGAGGCTCAAAATGGATTGTATGGATGAGTTGATACTTTTTTCCTTGTTTTCAGATTGAAAATCGCCGATTTTTGGGGTGGTTTTGGATATTTTTTCGGATTTTTTTCCATTTCTCGTGGCCGGTTTCTTTTTCTGCTTTTCGGAGTGTTTTGAAGCCTCTTTTGGACGAAATGATATGAACAATCCATAAATCATGATACAATGAAGAAATAGACACCAAAACAGTTGAAAACGGTGACCAGACCCGGTGGGAGGTCAAGGATGACCTTCCCGAGTCGGGTTGGCCACCGTACTCGGCCACCGGGTTTTTTCCTTTTTTCTTTTTTTATTTTTTTTATTATTTTATTCCTAAAAAAATTAAATTTTTTGTCTGGACAGTTTTTCCAGATTTTTTTGTTAGGCTCTTTTATATTATTTTTCCCATATGTTTATGTACAAAATTATTTTTGTTTTATTTTCTAATTCTACTTAATTGTTTAAAATCTTTTTATAACATAAACATATTTATTGACAATAGTATGTGCTTAATTTTTACCTGTCGTAAAATTGAGCATATAGAACTCTTTAGGATGGAGAATTTTTTATGATTGATGAAAATTAATGAAATTAATTATCCTATCGATAATTGATATTTAGTATGATGCCCAATATGGTGAAGAAATTTTACTGAAATATTATGAACCGCACAATATTTCTATCCTTTCGATAGTGTGTTGATGATTTGGTTGTAATATTTAATAAATTGTTCTTACATGTGAATAAGTTCGATATTTGTTTAAAGAACTCTAGCATGATTTATATAATTGTTTTGAGAATAAGAGCTCGAATTACATGAATATGTTTTCACATGCATATAATAAGTATTGCTTTTTATTCTCATTCAGCTTTAAGCAATCTAAGAGTCTCTACTATATTGACGCTGAATGGAACGAACCATAAACAGTGAGTTGAATTTCTCATGATGAATTTGACCATCATGCATATGGACATGGCCTTGAGAATTGATCCACCACCTAAACCTACTGATGATGCTATTAAAAAGGAAATGAAGTCATATGAGGAGTGGGAATACTCCAATAGATGTTGTTTGATGATTATAAGGTATCACATTGATGAATCCATTTGTGATAGCATGCCAAAAGTTGATAATGCTAAGGATTTTCTTGCAGCCATTAAGAAGTACATGAAGTTCTCAAAGAATGAGAAGAATAAGTACTTGAATATGCTTCATCACACCATTTATGATGGTGCAAGTGACATTAAAGCTCACATTGACAAATTCATAGGCTACTAACATAAGCTTAAGGCTATGGACATGGACCTTGGTGAGGATTACATGGTCTGGTTTGTGATGGAGACTTTTCCTTCTAAGTTTGATTCAATCAGATCAAGCTACAATGCTCAGAAAAAGCAGTGAACTGTTGAGGAGATGACTGTTATTCTTGCCAAAGAAGAGGATGATATGAAAAAGGGAAGGGCAAGAAACATTGTTGTGGTAACACAGAGCAACAACAACTTTCAAAAAAGAAAGTTCTCTTCTAATAGCTCAAGTGACCAAAAGCCTTTCAAGAAGAAGGTTGTAGGTCCTAAAGGCAGTGGACAGGCGAGCTCATCTTCTGGTAATCAGAAGAATAAGTTTTTCAAAGGGAAATGCAACTTTTGTCAATGTTTTGGGCATAAGAAAGCTGATTGCCGAAAACTGAAAACTCACTTAGAGAAGAAAGGTAATTCTCTTGTGATGGTTTGTTTAGAGTCTAATATTATTGATGTGTCCTTAAATACT
>JAOXYD010000006.1:214861-230932 GCA_028565735.1 Pinacopodium congolense
CACGGTCCCGTGCTTTTACACGGTTTGATTGTACTTGGAAGCACAGTTGAAGCACTGTCTGTCTTCAATTGTGCTTGGACCTTGTTTTCCTTTCAATGCATGCGGTCTCCTAAGGATTGGTTCTTGCAGGAATTGCTTTGGGTCCAAGCATGAAGTCATCATGATCACCTCTTAGCTCTATAGGAACTTTGTGGAGAAGGTCTTTGTAGAGTCCATCCTCTTGTTGGATTGCTATGGGCTCTAAACAAATCTTACAGGGTTGAATTGTTGCAGCCCAAAGACTCCATTCTGCAGCTTTCCCTGAAGGGTCTTGTTAAGTTTCTAAATCTGTATGAGACACGGGGGGTTTTAAGTGAAAATGGCATTCAAGTGGTCCAATCTTCAAAATTTGCTTCCCACTTTCATAAGAATAGGAGATGAAGGGTAACTTTTATGTTCACTGAAAAAGGAAAAACAGTTTGCTGATTGGCCGTTGAAATGCATTAATTGCAGTGAAAAGGAATTGAATTGAATTCAATCAATCCATAGAGTTTCGAGCCAAAAATTTTTTTGCTCCCAATCTGCATAATTGGCTCCTGACTCAGACACAACCACAGTACATACACACTCTCCTGTGGTCCCTTCTCTGCAGACCTACAAGGTTTTAGCCTACGAACTCTATGTTATCAGGCCCCATGTTAGCCTGTTCAAAGCCACTCCACTTTGAATTATCCATGGATTCCAACCACCACCCACCTGCCCTTTCCACTTAAAAGCCACGAAAAACATAAACTTTTTTTCTCAAATACACTTGGATATGGCGTAATGCTGCACCTAGAAACAGTAACGATAATGGAAGATTTCTCAACTTGAAAAACAAACCTGTTGGGAGTGTGGACTCCACCTATATGCATGCATTGCATCTGCAGCAGTTAATAGCTCAGGCTTTTTACGATAAAACAAAGAATTCATTGCGTAGAGATGAATAATTACATATATGTGTGTGTATATATATATATATATATATATCTATATATTCGTCTGAACCTACAGTCCAGTGAAAGTGATACTGCTAAATATCGTAATTATAGCTTCAGGATATGCAACCAATCTGTCTCCTCCTCCTGCGTTTTCTCTGATAGAGTATATTGAATTCATTCTTCTCGAACCTAAAAATTACAAGATAGTTGCAAAGTATATATATATATATATATACTCCTGGTTCAGGAAAAACTTTCCCCGGAAAAATAATTCCTGACGTTTTAACTCATAAGAAAAACTTGGGATTTGGCTTCAATGAACTCTGACATGAATTAAAAACACTGAGATGGTTGTCTTCTTCATCACATAACCTGAAAGAAACTTCGTGAATCAGCCATGGTGGCCTGTTTATTAGTATACCAGACATGTTGGTTTAATGTACGGTCCATACGAGTATAGAATCTGTGGATCACATGTGGTGAAATGGAAAGTTAAAAGGAAAAAAGGGGGAATTGCAGGGTAATCAGAGCTAGATAGGCCCTGGAAAAAAAAATGATAAACATTACAAAAGGCTAGGAATATAGGTGTAAGGTAGTAGGTTTTATAGGCTTATGTAACCCTCTGATCATATGAGTAAAATAATATGTTTGTATTAAAGGAAGAAGAAGAAGCAGTTCAGAATTTCAGATCCTTTTCTGGTGTTATCTTTTACTTGGGTCACTCGCTAAAGTATCTATCTACGAATCTAGGCACTAATGAATGAGATTGAGAGAACCCCTTTTGATTACCTGATCATACTGCATGCACGTGCAACGCCGACACAATTTTGCTTCTGAAATCCCCATAAATGATGATATACCCTTTTACAGATTTTCTCGTGATTAAAGAGATTCATCATTCACAGGTGATAAAATGTTAAAAATCAATGCACCATTGATGCTCCTTTTATCTGTTATTTTTGCTGCTGAATCCATGAGGGGTTCGATGATATAATGAAATGAATTCATAAATGTAAGAAACAATGAGGATTCCTGGTCTGAAAATCGACAAAAAGTTATCAACTTGATATGTTTCTACTGTCTGATATTTGACTTTTGGGGTGCTTTCTTCTGATGGAATCAAGTGTACATGAGTGTCTCATGTGTGGAAATTTGTTCAGATTTTTTGTGGTAGATGCAATGTTTGGTCTGAACATTTATTCATTTCCTTTTCTTTTCATTTTTTATCTCAAGTATTTATAAAACCAAAAAGAATTAGGTGACGAGGATAGGATATATATATATATATATATATATATCAGACTTCAGAAGATAGGATATAGTTGGTTTTCTCTGCATTTCAGAAACTGACTCCTCCTTTAACTAAACATAACCTCAGAAACTCATCATCTTCATCATCGTCGTCATCTTCTTCTTCTTCTTCTTCTTCTATTGTTCATCTTTTTACGAAGAAGATGTTGGCAGTGGAAGATCTTCTGTATGAACTTTCAGGTGAAGACACAAAGGAAAAGGGTTTGCCCCCAGGATTCCGTTTCCACCCAACAGATGAAGAACTCATAACATTTTATCTTGCTTCCAAGGTCTTCAATGGCAGCTTCTGCGGAGTGGAAATAGCTGAAGTTGACTTAAACAGATGTGAGCCATGGGAGCTTCCAGGTAACTACTCTACATGAATGCTTCATTTTTCTTCATTATCACACTATTTCCTCATTCCAGGTAAAGTTGAATAATATAATATTCATCAGCTCCTCATAACCTTAAGCTTCACAAGCTGAGTCACAGCTACAAGTCCACAGAATAAAATCAGAATCACATAAACCAGTAGATTCCAGTAGAAGGAGATTAAAAGGTCTTAATAATCTGTTTATTCTGTTAGCTGAAATTCCATAATCCAATAAATGTGCATATGGAAGTGTGCAAGCTCTTCCATTTTGTAGTGTTGCAGCAATTAATGCTGCTGACGTTTGATGGTTTTCTTGTTGTTTAATCAGAAGCAGCAAAAATGGGAGAGAAAGAATGGTACTTCTTCAGCCTGAGAGACAGGAAATACCCAACAGGTCTCAGGACAAATAGGGCAACTGGAGCTGGGTACTGGAAGGCCACAGGCAAAGATAGAGAAGTTTACAGTGCCTCCAATGGCTCTTTACTTGGGATGAAGAAAACCCTCGTTTTCTACAGAGGTAGAGCTCCAAGAGGGGAGAAAACCAAATGGGTTATGCATGAATATCGTCTGGAAGGTGACCTGTATTATCGTCACACCTGTAAGGTATCATCTCAAGCTATGTTTCTGCAAATTTTTTATCTTTTGATGATCTTCTTTTGTCTGTTTCTGGGTTGACTTGTTGTGTCATTACAACTGGAGCTGATGACTAGACAAGTTTCACTCCATTATTAACCTTCGGGGTAGTTCTTGACGTGATTGGTGTGATTTAACAATCGCTGTTTTGGGTGTCAATTGTCTGCCATTAATGGATTCTCTCTGTAGGATTCTGATCTTGCTGGATTATATATACACCAACATGGTAACTTGAATTGCCGGTTGTAATTAATAATCACTGTAATATGAAAGTAAAGATACTGGATTTTTACTTCGTTGCAGGAGGAATGGGTGATTTGCAGGATATTTCACAAGAATGGTGAGAAAAAAACTGGACTTCTGCAAGGGCAAAGCTATTTCTTGGACGTTTCTTCTTCACCCAATACCTTGCCGCCACTACTGGAAGCACCAGCGAAAATGGTGGACACCCTTCAAAACCCTTTACTGGTTTCTGGTAATAACCAGGAAAATGAGCTCAAAAGCCTGTTGAATCCATTTGTGTCTGAGCCCCATTTTAATGGCTTCCAAGCTTCTTCTTCATCAATTACTAATCCCAACATGGAGACTAACAGCAACTCCCCAGCATCGATGCTCTTCAAGTCCTTGCTTTCACATCAAGATTGCTCTTTGAAGGAACAATCCTCCACTGTTTTGAAACAGTGCAAGACAGAGGCAAGCTTTTCCCATTTCCAAGCACCTGATGCCAACTTCAACACCTACCAATATCCCTTGTTCTTTGAGATGGATTGTGATGTTTTAGGGTACTCATCATCATCATCATCAGCTGCAGCAGCAGCAGCAGCAGCAGCAGCGGCAACAGCTGTTAGTACTGTTGCAGATATTACAGTTCATGAGATGTCCACTTCAAATGCTTTCAACAGGGATGGCTTTCTGATGATGTTAGATCATCATCCTCTTCTTAGACTTGATGGAGGATCTTGGCCATCCAATAATTAAACACCCTCCATCAGCAGTACTCCATTATAGGTACACCCATCATATATAGCATTGCATGTACTGTGAGATTCAGTTTATGTACTGTGGCCTATATATATATATATATATATCTAAAATACTTCCTGCAGCTTATCTAGTCTAGGAGTTATCACCATGTTCAAAGCCTGATGGGCAGCTAGTTTGTTGCAGTTGATGAATGGCAGGCAATATGACTATAAGCTTTCCTTCTTTTTGTACATTAATCAAGTAGTAACCAAAAGCACTCCTATATGAATTTTACCTGATCTATGAATAAAACCTTCAGACAGGAGAATCCAGGTGAACAATAGATAAAGTGAAACCAATGAAGGAAACCCATGTCAAACAAGACAGATTTATAACAACTAGCATAACATTCATTGTCTCAATTGCTGCTCTAAGGCTCCTAGAATGAAGCTACCACAACCATTGATGGAAAGCTCCCTGAATAAAAATTTTACAAAGCGACATAGAATTGAACAAAAACCAACTCACCAAATCCAAAATTTTATTAGGAAGATTACCAAATACATTAATCAAGCGGAGAATATAAACAATAATAGATTACATCGTAATCTGATGGTTGAAACATGTGGCTTTAACACTGTAATGTCACACAGCATAGAAAAGGAGTAATAACTTAAGCTAATTAAAATGGAAGTAGATGAGACATAGACTTGGTATTATTTCTCTAGGTGGTATGACCAGAACGGGCATTCTGAGCGGTGGCAACACCACCAGAAAGCGTGGGACCTTCGGTGGCACCACCACCTTGATGGGCCTTGACTTGGAGGTGTCCTTGGGTACCATAAGCATTGCTTTTGTAGTCCTCCATATCAGTGTATTTCAAATAAGGACTACTCTACAATGGCAACAACCTGTCTGATACTGCTGATTCCTGATGATCTTCCAATGTTCTTCTAATCAATTGCTGCTGTTGTTCCATTGCAATTCTTCTATCCAGCTCCAGGGTCGCTGTTCCATCGCTTTCCCTTACTCTTATGCATGCATGAATATCAATTAATCACATACACTCAACAACCCTTTCCTTATTTTTAGCTACCTATTAACTCACTCCCATCCATTCCATTCCAAATGTTCGGTTCTCCTTCTCTTCCATTTTTCTCCTCTCTCTGTCTATCTAAATTTCAGTCAACCCACATCAATAGCATATCATATGTCAATTATAAAAAAAAAAGAAGAAGAAAAAGATATGTCATTCATTTCAGGACTTTATTTGATCTGAACACATAGACATAACTGCTTAGATATCAAATATGGAAGGAGGTACCAGAACGTCAAGATGAACTATAAACTGGATGGAGTCAGACAGGCTTTAGTCCCCAAATGCTGTCACTTTCAGGACACGGACCTTCACACATTCTGGACAAAATTCTTCTGACCAGCATTGAACACCAATCACCCATGGCACTTTCCCCACATCAATTTTCTCACTCAAGTCCATAATTTCCATAATTCCTTATCTACGTTGGTTCTGTGTCTGAAGCTGCAACACCAGCCTCCTTCATTCTCATGATTTGTACGTGTACCCCTTCACCCAATTGTCTACAATGGCCACTGCAGATTACTCTGGCAAGAGAGATTCCAATACTTACCTAATAAATAAGCACAAAAACCAAAAGCTGAAGATCTTGATTTCCTGGACATTGAGGTTGTAGATGAAGGAATAGAAATTCAGGACCAAAAAGAGGCCACAGATGGACAATCCACAGGGACAACTGGAGAGAAACCATTATCAAGCAAGGTTGTTAAGTAGATGTTGCGTGATTAGGTTTATCTAACAAGATTAACTGAGCTTGATTCCATTGCACAGGAGATAATTCAACATTTCCAATATCGTAATGTAAACATATCGATAATGTAAATTTTTTCATGAATACATGAAAAAAGTGGAATCATTTCCATGGCCATGGTGATGTCCTTGAAATGATATCTCAGTAGAGCAGCGACTAAACGGAAATGGCTTCCCAGTTTCTTCTAACTTCTTCACAATATCATCTAACACAAAGTAAATGTTCTTAATCTCTGGGTGGTCAATCTGATCGACATTAAATACATGTACCCTGTGATTAACCTCGATCCAGCTACAACCGGGAGTCTTTCTTAATCCTTTCCTTTTAATCAGTTTTAAAGCATCTGTTACACCTTCTAAATTTGCAGAGCGAGAGTATACACTTGATTGAAGAATATAACTCCGACTTTCTTCTACGTCTAATTCAAGCAAACTCCTAACTACAAATTCTGCCAGTCTTGTGTTGCGATGGATCCTGCAACCAGTTAGGAAAGCTCCCCAAACATCAGCATTTGGCCTAAAAGGCATTTCCTTGATTAAAATTTTGGCCTCCTCCAGCAAACCAGCTCGACCAAGTAAGTCTACCATGCATACAAAGTGCTCACATGTTGGAGGGATGCCATAATCTGTAGTCATGGAAGTAAAATACCGCTTTCCTTCAGTTACTAGGCCTGAATGGCTGCATCCTGACAGAAGAGTCATAAATGTTATGCGGTCAGGTGTGTATTTCATTTTTAACATGCTCTCAAAAATCTCTGTTACTATCTGACCTTGACCGTGATGTGCAAATCCTGCCATTATTGCATTCCATGAAACTAAATCTTTTGTTCTCATAGAATCAAAAACTCTTTGTGCATCTTCAATGCGTCCACACTTTGAATACATGGTAAGAACACTATTTGCAACTGACATATCCTCCATGAAATCTAATTTTTCAGCATGTGCAAGGAATTGAGTTCCTAGTTCCAGTATTGCTAAATCAGCACAAGCCCTGATTGAAGTAGCAAAAGTTATCTCATCAGGCATAAAACCTTCCCTGTGCATCTGAGCATACAATTTGAGACCATGTTCCCAAAATCCATGCTGGACATACATGTTGATCATAGAATTCCAAGTTACAACGTTCCGCTTGGGCATTTCATCGAAACAAGCTTGGGCTTTTCCAACTTCACCAGCTTGAGCCCATGCTGTGATCATGGCTGTCCAAGATACTATATCTTTATGTGGCATCATTTCAAATACATAGTTTGCTTCCTGACTATCACTACATTTTGAATACGCTGTAAGAAGAGCGTTCCCCACAATAATAGAGGAATTAATTCCAGTCTTGATAGTAAATGCATGAAGCTGTCTGCCAAGAGAAATATATTTTGGCACTGAACAGATACTAAATAGTGAGGAAAGAGTAAACTCATCCACAGCAACTGGTACCTCCCTCATTTGATTAAAATACTGCAGTGCTTCCTCCTCAAAACCAAGGTGTGCAATCCCTCGGATCAAACTAGTCCATGAAACTGCACTAATTTCCTCCAAACTATAAAATACTCGCTTAGCAAATTCCAAGTGACCGCATTTTGCATACATATCAATCAGACCACTAGCCAAATAACTATCAAAATCCTCTTCTACTCGAAGAATCCTGGCATGCAAATGGACACCCCAATCCAGATCACAGATGCTTGCACATGAGCTAAGAACACTAGCATAAGTCTTGGAATTGGGTCTGAAACCTTGATTCCACATCTCAACAAACATACTTTGAGCTTGAATTCCAAATCCATGTTGAGACAATATTGAAATAATCGTATTCCAAGACACTGCATCGTGCTCAGACATTCGGTTGAAAATATCCAAGGCCTTATCAACACGAAATGCTTTAGAGTAACCATAAATCATACAGTTGAAGCAAAATAAACTCGGACATGGCATTCTCAGAAACACCTTCTCTGCATAACTCACTGCACCACATTTGATATGCATATCCAAAACAGAAGCTTCAGCAGACAAATCATTTCCAAGACCAAATTTTTCTGCGAGCCCATGAAGTTGAAAAGCCAATTTGGCATATCCAAGAGCACCACAAGCCTTCATAGCACAAGAAAACGAAGATTGATCAGGAACACATCCACCACTCCGAACCATTAAAACAAAAACTTTTATCGTTACATCAAAATCCCTGCTCCGAAAGTGCCCAGACATCATCGAATTCCAGGAAACAGAGTCCCTTTGGCGCATTTCATCGAACAAAAATTTAGCTTCTCTTATCTTCCCAATATTAGCCAGCCCAGTGATCATCATATTATAGCTGAAAACATTTGGATGCTCTATATCACGAAAAACCCGGGAAGCCTCATCCATTAAGCCACACTTGGAGTACATGTCCAATAGAAGGTTTTGAAGGAAAGTGGAATGTTCTAAACCCGTAAACATGAGTTGGGCATGGATTTTTTGAGCCATGGACGCTGACCCATGAGACCCACATTGTTTCATTGCTTGAAAGAACTTGTGGGACAGTTGCATATAACATGATTCTTGAGCATTGAACCTCGCCGATTGGCTTCCCACATTCGAAAGACTCCGGACGGCAGAGCGAGAGAGAAGAGACAACTGAAGATTCCGGTGGCACCATGAGCGCTTGCCGAGCATTGGCATAGCCTTTCAGTCCATGTGTCCAAATTTTCAGTTGGGTTTTTGTAGTGCAACTGAAACGGGCTTGAACAGTGTGGACGGAAACATTGAAGTTTGATCCTTTTTGATAGAACGTTTCAAAAAGCATGTCTTTTTGGTCTGAAAGGTAGTTATGGTAGTTATGCACTTATGCGCCCAATAATTCAAAGGTTCTAGCGGGGATTCTAAATTCATTTACCCTGTTTAAAATAAAAAAATTTTAAAATTTTATTTGTAAATATAAATTTTTGTATTTAAAATAAAAAATTATTTATTTTAATTTTAGAATTTAAATTCTATAAAATTTAACATAACTAATTTAAATTCTATTAAAATAATTAAAATTTTCAAATGAATTTAACAAATTCACTTTGCCATTTTATTGTTGCAGCATTGCTTCTTCGTTTTTTTTTAGAAGAATCCTTGAAGAGACTCCACTCCACACTAGGCCATTGAATCTTTGATTTAGAGTAGCATGAACATCGTGAAGGTTGTCGAATTCTTAGCGTTTTTGGAGCAGGTTTTTTTAACAATGTTCTTTGAGCATTTGTGGAGTAAGCTTGTCTTCTTCTTTTCTTTTTTTTTTTTGTTATTCCCTAATTTTGTCCTCTTGGTGATTTTTTATTCGTAATTTATTATTTGTGTTCTTAAAATTTTGAAAGATGGGTAACAATTTATAATTTCAAGTTATTCCTTTTATGCATTTCATCTCCTTGAATTGGTATTATGACCATTTAATATATTTGATTATTTTAATAACTTATTTGACTAATTCAGGAACTATGAGAGAAATTCACAAGAATGCACTTGCTGCTTTTGTTGCATATACTGGATATCTGGTTTTCTTGCTACGTATTTATTGATATATTGAAATACTGTTATTGAACTCTAATAATAACAAAGACTATTATACTAGGCATGAACTACTAAATCGTATAGAAATCCATCTTAATTCTTATGATTTATTACAAATGGGGTGACAAGCATTTAGAATTTTAGATAAAATCTTAAAAGATAGAAATTTGTTGAAAGATACTAAGTACAATTGTATTGAGGAGCAAGTTGTAAAATATTTTTATATGTTGGCACATAATCAAAAAAATCGTGTTGTAAATTTTTTCATTCATCAGAGTGATGAGAGTATAAGTCATCATTTTCATCAAATTCTTAGGGCAATTATATCCTTAGAAGATGAATTTTTAATACAACTCGATAGTTCTGCAATCCCTTCAGAAATTTTAGAGGGCGAAAGAAGGTTTTATCCATACTTTCAGATTAGGAAACTTAAGGCTAAAATATTTACATTTATTACATAAATTCATTGATACTCTATTACTTTAGTTGTTTTAAATAGAATTGCATAAGTGTTATTATAGATAGAGCACATATTCGTGTTAAAATTTTAAAAGAAAATATGTCTAAATACAGGAGAAGGAAAGGAACACCAATAACGAATATAATAGCAGCATGCGTCTTTAACCTAAAATCTACTTATGTGTTGCCTAGTTAAGAAGGTTCAACTTCTTATTCAAGAATATTAGAAAATGCATTAATTAGGGAAGATAATTTGAAAGTATGTCAAGGTAATATAAATAAAAATTTTACTTTCATTCATTAATTTGTAATTGAATGGTTAGTGAAATATATTATTTTTAAATTTTGTGTAGGAAAATTTTATTTAATTAATGATGGCTATCCATTAAGATTGGGTTTCATTACCCCATATCAATTCACCATATACCATTTGAAAGAATACTTAAACTCTCCTCCTGTAAATGCACGAGAATTATTCAACCTACAACATACATCATTGAGGAATGCAATAGAAAGAACTTTTGGAGTACTTAAAAAATGATTTCCCATCATAGCTATTAGAACATAGGCACATTATGATGTTGATACCAAATCTGAAATTATACTTACTTGTCGCATTCTACATAACTTTCTCATGTTGTATGATCTAGATGAAGATATTTTACGATAAGTAGATAATGAGTTTATGGAAAATCCTACTGAATGTCAAGAAATTGGACAAATGTCTACAGATACAAATGCTAGACAAGGAAAGCAAATAAGGAATCATATAGCTTCTCATATGTGGCTTGGTTATGTTTCTTAGTCTTAGATATATGTCTTGGTCTTAGGACATGGTGTTTATTTGTTATAGTTTTTCTTTATTTCTGTGTTTGAGAACATGAACTTGTTTTTTAACTTTGCGTTCGAAGTTATTTCTTCTATTTCATGTTTCTACCATTGGAACTTAATTTTCTTTTAATATATTTTGCTTGGGTTTCCTGTTGTATTATATGTTTACTCATGATTGCAAAAAGATGGACTCACAATTGGAAGATGAATTAGAAGTAGCTAGCAATTCTATTGGAAAAACTAAAAAGTATTTCAAGTGGCCAAAAGAGGTGGACCAACTTCTTCTAGATCTTTTCAAAGAAGAAAAGGCCAAGGGAAACAAGGATGAGAAAAAATTTAATAAGACAGCTTGGACTAATGTCATTATTTCTCTTAATATCGAGTTTCAAAAGTTAGGTAAGATAATTGATAAGACAAAAGCAATTTAACAAGTTGAAGATCATTAAAAAAAAATGTATTTAGTTGTTGTCCTCTTGGATAAAAAGAGTGGCTTTGGATGGAATGATATAGCAAAAAAAGATTGAAGCTACTCCAAGCACTTGAGAGAGCGTAATTCAGGTATTTATCTCGGTCATTCATATATATAATTTGAATTATACATAAAAACTTAATCTAATTGACATGAATTTTTTTCAAGTAGGTTAAACCTGATTATAAGTTAGTGCGTGATAAGGAACTATATTTTTTACAAAATGCTCATGATGTTGGTTTATGCCTTTACAGTCAATTTATTGGTTGTAATTTGTTTTTGTATGACATTATATTTTAATTCAATAAAAGAAATTCTTTTATCTTTATGTATTTGTTATGTATTTTAATTATTAATTATAAAGATAGAATCCCAGGAATAATTATTGTGTAATTAGAAAATTATAATGTGATTATAATTATGAGATTCGAATTACAATTTTATACTATTCTTAAAATGTTCCTAGTTATAGTTACATCAAGATGGGATATTGATGAAACGTAGCACATGTTTTTTTTTCGTTCTTATGAAAAAAGTAATTGATCTCATAGATTAAAGTGTAAAGACACTTAAACAAACATGTGGGTGCTTATTAGAGAATAAGTTCACTAAACTGACCCAATTTTAAGAATTTCAAATGGAACATTACTTGTGTGTTTATGGATTATCTCATTATGATGGTTGTATAATTGACCATTAGACTTGAGAGTACTAAAAGTTTTCTTGTGTAGGAATTACTATATTTTGATGCTACTTATGATCTATTATTTGGAATAGTTCAATTCAGCAATTATTGGGTATAATATGAACTATATATAGATAGTTGAGTAAATCAATAAAGAATTTGTCACCCTAAAGTAATTAGGGAGAATGTTCTACTGTTCTTGATTAGTAATAATTGGCCAAAGTAAATTGAAATTTGAAAAAGTTGTTTTCAAATATCAATTATAAACCATTCACTAATTAATAAGAACAAATATGATTAGATTATTTAAAACAGACACTAATTCCATACTGTAAGTCCAATTGAAACATTGGATGATGAAAGGATTAAATTATACATTATAACCTTACATGGATAGGTTTAGTCAAATCACTTTGACATTCCTAATATTTGGATGGTCATGGCATATTGCTAGATATCAATAATGATCTATGATTATAAATTATTTAATTAGAGAATTAAATATAAATTAAAAGGAGTTTTAATTTATCCAATTTTAATTGAGAATTAGAATTAGAATTTATAATCATTACCAATATATTAGGAATCTAATAGGTCACATATAAAAGATCTATAAAAGAGAAAAATAAAATTTGCATGAAGTTATACTTAATTGCGAAGTTTTAGAAACTTCAATGATCAATATGTGATATTTGATCTTATAAGGACTAATTCGTAAACATAACTAAAGTTTGACTTTAGTTATAAGATTGATAAAGTTCAAGGATATGAAAAATAAGAAAAATTGGAACTAGCACTTTTTATATTTTTCCTTTTAAATTGTTTGAGTTTTTCTCTGAAAAGATATATGGATACCCTTAGAAGGCGGACGATTGAACGGCTTGTGGATTGACAGATTTGTGAAAAAAAGGAAGTTGCAACAAGGAAATCATAACAGGTTAGTGTAACGTTATTATTTTCTTATTTTTATGTTTCAAATTAAATTATGTTAAAGTCGGTCTTATAAAAAATTTATTTATTTTGCTGCGCCTAGTTTGATCTTACGTGTGTTTTTTCATCAATGGTATCAGAGCCATGCTTTAACAAATTTTAATTTTGTTCTATATGCTTGATTCAAACTGATTTGGTTTATGCAAAATGTTGCATGCTTTAAAGTTCTAGAAATGTTATGGATACTATTTTGTTTTCTGTAAGCTGAATCTTTGTTGTTGCTTATGTTTTCAAAATGAGGATATAAATGTATATTTCCAACCACGTATTACCTGTGATTCTTTTGGAACAACATTGTTTGCATGTCCCTTGGCACATGTTTGGAATTATAAAAGTGTTCCATGGGTTTTTCTTTTATTGAGTAAGGTTTGTTGGATGTGAGTTTCCGGAGACAATGTTTTGTTTTTATAAAAAAAATAATAAATAAATAAAATTGATGATTGTTTCTGCACATATGTTGAGCAACGTTCTTATGCTTTCTAGAAATAGTTGTGTTTTGATCTTCTTTGAGTGCACCGCCGTGTGTTGTCCTTGTTTTTGAAAAAACTGAAAAGTCCAGTTATTTATTGGCATCTCTTCATTAACCACACTGAAACCTTTTCAGATGGATCTTTAAAAGCTAAGCACCTATTGATTTTCCAGTTTGAAATGCATAATGTATGTTTTAGTTAAATGATCTTTATATTGGTTGATGAACTGAAAATGCATCTAAAGGAAGGCAATAAAAGCCTTCAAATAAAGCATTTGTTCCCTTATCTAAATGGTTATAGTAGCATGTTTATTTATTATTGTTCATTAAGTTTGATTTCTGGATAGTAATTGGGTGTTGTTTAAGCTTTGGAGATCTTTTCATCAGCAGTAATAGTTACTGTCGGTGAGTCCAACAGCAGGGCTACTGGCTAAAGCTTCATCACCATTAATGGCGATGATGAAGCTTGCTCCTGCAAATAGGTTATGCATTTTATTTCTTTTAAATCCCTTTGAAACCTTTTTATTCGAGGCACCAAAGAGACGTATCAAGTAGAAAATAGGTCGGCATGCAGATCCCTGAAAGAAAAAAAACAAAACGTTTTGTAAAAATATGTAGCAACAATCGATTTGGAGCCTCCTGACTCTGGCGATGGACACGCCAATGCAGCAACGCAACCGCGGGCGCGTATCAAGCTGCGTTATCAACTTCTTCCACATATCTATTTTTTAATTAAAAATGTTTTAATTTGATTAAATTAATTTTTCTTAATGTGATTAAGTTTAAATTAGTTTAAATTCCTAATAAATTTAGAAAATTAATTTTCTAAATTTTTTAAAATAGATTTCAATGATTGTTTTATTAGAATTATTTTCACTTTAATTTAATTTTTTAAAAGATGATTAATTAAATTAAATAATTATCAAATCGATATTTAGAATTAAGTAAAGTGCTCAATTTATTTTTCATAATTAGATAAATTATTATAATAAGATTATATTACTTATGATGAGACCTAAAATTTTAAATCCCTCTTTAAAATATTAAGTACATATTTAGAACATGAGTAATGCCTTCTATTGTTATAGGATTAAACCAGAGTTTTATTTATGATTAGGCTTGTTGAGTAAACTCAAGGTTGCTTTAATCCGAACATGTTTAGTTTCATAAGTATAGGTCTTACTTAACTAAATGTATATGATTTGGATGAGTAAACTCATGATCATATTAATTAATAGACAAGGTTAGGAAACACATATAAGATATGTTTGGCAGAGAGTTGTCACCTAACGGATATAAGAATCACATAGGATGTGATTGATAAAATGTTATCTATCTAATTTATTTTAATTGGTTTGTTGAACAAACTCAAGATTAATTAAGGCCTTATTTAGTTAGGTTTTGGTTTCTTGTTTTTCTAAGTACAAAATCGATAAAGAAAACACACTAATATAACACAAAAATTGAAAAAGAAAACACAACAACTAATACAAAAACACAACAACCACAACAAAAAAATACAACTCATAATCCAACTAAACATCCCCTAAATTAAAATGAGATCCTAGCCCACTAAGAAATTATATGATAATTTTTTGAATTAATAGTGAGGGCTATTAATTTGTTTAAAATAGTGGGAGTAACCAAATATATATTTAAAGTCCTTAGTTATTTGGTTTTATGAAATAAACTAATTTTTTCGCTCTTTGACGTTTTAATTTTTTTTAAAATGAGTACAAACTTGTCCCTGATGACCATTATAGATGCAAATAAATTAATTGGACCGAACTTTTTAGATTGATTGCGTAACCTAAAAATTGTTCTTAGGCAAAAGAAGAAGTTATACTTTCTGGACACCGAACTACCACCTAAGCTTGCGCAAAATACTGGTAATGAAGATTAGGAATATTATCAAAGTCATATAGATGACAATGAACAAGCTAAATGTGTGATGTTAGCTTGTATGTCTCCCAAACTTCAGAGACAACATAAGAAAATGAATGCAAAGGAAATATTTCTGCATAGAGTTGTTTGGTGTACAAGAGTAGGATAGAGAGGTTTGAGATTGTAAAAGCTCTATTTCAGTGTAAGATGGATCCTGAATCTTCAATGGAATTTCATATTCCACAGATGATTGGCTACATTGAGAAATTAGGTCAATTGGGATATGACCTCAAACTTGAGTTTAACATTGATTTAGTGCTCGAGTCTTTTGCCCTGAGTTTTGGCCAATTCATTATGAACTTCCACATGAATAATAAGGAAGTAATATTCGCTGAATTACTCAATATGTTCAAGACTGCTGAAGGATGCCTTAAGAAGGAATTTAGCTATGTTCTTGTTGTTGGCTCTTCTTCTTTAAAGAATAAAAGTAAGACCTTTAAGAAGAAGAATAAGAACAAAAATTAGAAGGCTTATGCTAAAGTAGCAAAACCAGCAGGAGGTGTCAAGAAAAAGAATGATAAGGGCATTTATTTCTATTGTGGTGTAGCTGGACATTGGAAAAGGAACTGCAAAGCTTATCTTGCTAGCTTGAAGGAAAAGAAGCTAAATGTAGCTTCATCATCAGGTTTGTTTATGAT
>JAOXYD010000006.1:231032-242188 GCA_028565735.1 Pinacopodium congolense
CCATTTATCACTTCATTTTCCATGCCAAATGTCACTAATTCATAAGCTTAAGCTAATCATCTTAATTTTCCAACATTTCATCTTAATTTTCCAGAAATTTTTTTTTCTAAACCAAATATACTTTGAAATTGTACTAAGTAAATCCAAAGTTATTTCTTATAATCAATCAAACCAAAATTCAAGACATACTCAAAACACAATTCACATCATAATCAGTTTTAACCTGCATACCCGAGAATGAGTCAATTGAGTGCAATATACTAATGCATAATTCCTGTGTGTATGCTATTGTTATGCATGTGATTTGCATATGAATGAAATGCAATTCATTAATTTTTATTTAAAAAAATGGGCTATTACATTATATCCTTGCAACCAATTTGTTGGTTTTAATTCATTTTTGTATGACATTATATTTTAATTCAATAAAATGCATTCTTTATGTTTATATATTTGATATGTATTTTAATGATTAATCGTAAAGATAAAATTTCTGAAATAATTATTGTGCAATTAGAAATTTATAATGTGATTATAATTATGAGATTCAAAATGAAATTTTATATTATTCCTAAAATATTCCTAATCATAGTTTCATTAAGATGGGATATTGATGAAACGGTTAGACTAGTACATGTTTTTTCTTTCTTATGAAGAAAGTAATTGATCTCATAGATTAAAGTGTAAAGACACTTAAACAAACATATGGGTGCTTATTAGAGAATAAGTTCACTGAACTGAATCGATTTTGAGAATCTCGAATGGAACATTACTTATGTGTCTGTAGATTATCTCATTATAATGGTTATATAACTGATCATTAGACTTGAGATTACCAAAGTTATCTTATGTAAGAATTACTATATTTTGATGCTACTTATGATATATTCTTTGAAATAGTTCAATTCGGTAGTTATTGGGTATAGTATGAACTATATGTTGATAGTTGAGTAAATCAATAAAGAATTTGTCACCATAAAGTAATTAGAGAGAATATTCTACTGTTCTTAATTAGTAATGATTTTCGGAATCTCTGGACAGAGTAAATTAAAATTTGGAAAAGTTGTTTTCAAATATCAATTATAAATCATTTACTAATTAGTAAGAATAAACATAATTGAATTATTTATAGTAGACGCTTATTCCGCACTCTAAGTTCAATTGGAATATTGGATGACGAAAGGATTAAATTATAAATCATAACCATGCATGGATAGGTTTAATCAAACCACTTTGACATTCCTAAATTTAGGTGGTCATGACATATTGTTATATATCAATCATGATCTATGATTATAAATTGTTTAATTAGAGAATTAAAGATAAATTAAAAGGAGTTTTAATTTATCTAATTCTAATTGAGAATTAGAATTAGAATTTATAATCATTGTTAATATATTAAGAACCTAATAGATAACACATAAAAGATCTATAGAAGAGAAAAATAAAATTTGAATTAAGTTGGACTTAATTGAGAAATTTTAGAAACTTTAAGGATCAATATGTGATATTTGATCTTATAAGGACTAATTCATAAATATAACTAAAGTTTAACTTTAGTTATAATATTGATAAAGTTCAAGGATATAAAAAATATTATTTTTCATATAAAAGGAAACAGTAGAAAAATTAGAGCTAGCATTTCGTATATTTTTCCTCTTAAATTGTTTGAATTTTTCTCTAAAAAAATCTATAGATACCATTGGAGGTCGAACGATTAAATGACTTGTAAATTGACATGTTCGTGAAGAAAAGGAATTTGCAATAAGGAAATCGTAACATGTTAGTGTAACGTTGTTATTTTCTAGTTTTTATATTTCAAATGAAATTATGTTAAAGTCGATCTTATAGAAAAAAAATTATTTATTCCGTGACGTTTATATTTGATCTTGCATGTGTTTTCTATCACATGAGTTGTTTGAAAAGGATAGAACAAATGGAGATAGTGCTGAAAATACAAAAGAAAAGGTTCGTAGGTGGCAAGCAGATGCAGATATGAGCATAAATGATAATGAGATGTAAATGAATAATGAATATCTTTTTGATTAAATGGAGCATTTGACTAACTTCAATTCATCATCACTAATAACTCAAGAGAATGCCTCATCAGTTGCCACATAATTAAAAGTATCTTCTAGAGGAACTAAAAGAAAAAGGTTTGACTTACTCATCGAGGAAATAATGGAGGTAACTGCATCAATGAAGGAAACAACAAGAGCCATCACAAATACCGGCCAACACATTTTCTTGACAATTTAAATTACGAAAAAATTGAAGAAGTATGAGACTATGAATGCACTAGATTTCTTGAAGGATAATGAAATATAGTTAAAAGATTTTTACATATGATGATGACACTAAACTCCCTTAACTTAAGAAGAAAATGGGGGCATGATTTAACTGATGCTTAGTTTATTAACTTGGTTTATATTATCTGATATCTTTTTAGACATAAGAACTAGATAATTTTATGGAAAGATTTCTTTTGGTAGATTCTATTAATTAAATATAAAAATTAATTTAAGATAACATAAACCAAGTCAATTAAAATATATTCTATTTAAAATAAAATTGATAAGAACTTATTTAATTGATATTCATAATAAAATTTAAATGCAAAATATGTTTTAAATTGATTAAAACAATTCAATTTAAAAACTCAAATCAATCAAAAGAAAAATTACTAACAAATCACAATTTAAAATAAAATTCAATAAAATATTATTTTAATTTTAAAAATAAGTTTTTTTAGCCAAAAAAACACAAATTTTGTATTTATATGATTTTTTATTTTTGGAAATAAGAAACTAAAATATGAAAATGACTCTTTTTTAAACATTTTTTATAAAGAAAACACAATAATAAATAGTATAAATAAATAAAAATAAAGAGATCGTAAAAGACATTTCTTTTTTTATTGGATTTAGTTTATTTGGGTTTAGGCTAAACCTTAAAAAAACCTCAATAATAAATAGTATAAATAAATAAAAATAAAGAGACCTTAAAAGACATTGCTTTTTTATTGGATTTAGTTTATTTGGGTTTAGGTTAAACGTAAATTTTAATCTTTAATATTTGTATAAAAATTGACAGCTTAAAAGAACTTATAAAATATTTTAAAAGTGATCATAATATTTGTAAAACATTTGAACTCTAAATTTTTAATGTACAACATATTTGGTTCCATTTCTTATTTTTATTTTTTAAAATATAAGAAATTAAAAAAATATATTAATACAGTATGAAAACTGAAAAAAAAATTAAAAAATAAAAAAAGCAAAAAATTGAACCAAATGATACTTTAGTTTCAAAATCTTTGTTAAATGTTTTGCATCTGAGGTCATTTTTAAATACTATCAAATATTAAAAATTTTTAAAATCTCATATAAACAATAAGAATTAAAACATACTTTCAGCATTTTTGTCTACCACTCACTATCTATGGAATCTTAGCCTAAAGTTGAACGAACCGTATTAAAGATGTGTAAGTTTTCCTACAAAAGCAAAACATGGTCAGGTCCCTATGTCTATGCCTAAGCCTAAGCCTAGTATTAGCATAAAACGGTTCTTTTTTTATCCCTACATCCAACCTCTTTTTCCAATATCTGAGGAACTACAGATTAAAGATCTTTCCTCTCTCTCTCTCTCTCTCTCTCTCTCTCTCTCTTTTTGGGACAAGAAGTTAGATTCTTAATTACCATCTCCTTTATAATGACACATGCACTAGAGTCAAATCATTTGAAAAATTAGTATAAAACAGAGAACTTGAAGAGGAGAAAGGTCTTGTGGATTCGCTGCCACCACATGGAAATGGAGGTAACGAATTGCTTGCAGGAGACATGAACGTGTGCCACATGATCATAAGCTTTTGGCTTCTGCAAAATTTGACCACATGAAGGCACTTCCCAGATTTTAACGTAGACAAATTGACAAGTTCTAATCTTGCTCCATGTGGATTCACGTAGATTTCGGTTCTTAAATTTTTCAGCTAATAGTCTCCTGTTGACTCGTCTTCCTCCTTTTGACGGGTAGCTTTGCTGCTACTACTCATAACAACTATCTCGGCTTTGAACATCACTTTCTGATCACCAAAGATTCAATTTTTATTCCATTTTCTATTTTTTTAGGCATAAAACTAATCTGGGCATTTGAATCTACATCGTAAAATGTTGTTTTCAGTACAAGGATGATCAGACAAACCAGATTTTTTTTAGTGTAATAAAATAATGGTCAGAAAATTGAAAAAAGAAGGAAATTTACGAAACTTGGGAGATAGAATGTGGTTTAAAGAAAAAAAGAGATGACTAATCGACAAGTGGGATCCAGAGATTTTTAAGTCCAAAGTAAATATCGATTCTTAGAACTACAAAGTCTTTTTCGTGAAGACCCTTTTACGATAATTGACAGTAGAAAATGACAAATGTGTTGTTTCCTTGTTTGAACTGTATCTGTGTCATTATTACAGAGCATCTACAGAACAGAGTACAGAGGTCAAAGTTCAGACTTCAGACCTTTACCTTAAAAGCTTCAATTATTAGTAGTTAAGTTAAAAAAGTTAAAGACCCTTTACCTTAATATAAAGAGACCAAAAATAAAATCATAAATAAATAAATAAATAAATAGGAGCAATATCTACCTTAGCTTCTCTTTCGATCACTTGGTTGGTCCATTTGCCACACAGGGAGTGTTTCCAGGCCACCCCCATCTTTTCTTTTTCTTCTTCTTTTTTTCCCCCATTTATCTGACTTTTAATTTCCAATTTCCACACACCCATTTTCATTCTTCGTACTGGGTCCTGGGAAATTTGGAGTCTTGGTCATCAGTTGTGAGTGGTTGAGTGAGTGACGTAGAGAATGTTTGAAGGGTTGTTGGGATGAGGGTCCGATCTCATCTTAAGTACTAAGTGACGTTAAATTTAGCTCTTTTTACTACTTCTAAACGCCTTCTTGTCAGTTCTATAATTACACAGATTCTCAACCAACAGAGTTATTTCACACAAAGATTGATTGATACTCTGCTTCTCTTTAATACATGCAAGCCAGATCATACAGTATATACCCTTGATACTGGAATATTTTTCCTCTGTTTCTCTTGAACAAACACCATCCTCCTTCAACATCCTTCTTTTCCTTATCTGGAGGTAAGCTACATAAAAAGATCCAGTTTTTCTGCTTTTTTCTAGTTTCCATCTGAATTTTTTTTCTGTTCCAGAACTAGAGATTTGATGAATGAACTGGATATGAAAGTTGCTTTGAATGGATTCTGCTGTTTGATTGATTTGTTCTTACAGTATAGCTAAAGAGTAGGGCTTCAATCCACTAGCCAAGAAGATGAACGGAGCTGCACTGGTGGCCATTGCAGCCTGCCTTGGCAACTTTTTACAAGGATGGGATAATGCTACCATTGCTGGTACCTTTTCAAATACTTTATTCTGATCTTCTCTAAGAAATTTTTTCTCAGTATTACTGATTTTCAAAGTTATAATGTTCAAAGTTCCAATCTTTTTTTTTTATAGTTAAATTGCTTGTTCTACCAGGATGAATCCTTCCAATGAGCCAGAAGGCCATTGATTGAAAATTCCAATCTTTATCATTAATGATAATCAAAATTGTAGGACTGCTTGATCAGGAAACCAATTGTCTTGCTTGTTTCCCAGTGTTCTCAATACTGGATTATTGTCGTGCTTTCATTAATTTATGAATTCTGCTGTGTTGATAGGGGCCATTGTTTACATCAAGGAGGACTTCAGTTTACAATCTACAGTTGAAGGTCTTGTTGTGGCCATGTCACTTATTGGAGCCACAGCAATTACAACATGTTCAGGAGCAATATCAGATTGGCTCGGCAGGCGTCCGATGTTAATAACGTCGTCAATTCTCTACTTTATCAGTGGTTTAATAATGATTTGGTCGCCAAACGTGATTGTGCTATGCTTAGCGAGGCTGTTAGATGGATTTGGAATTGGTTTAGCTGTTACTATTGTCCCAATCTATATATCTGAGACTGCCCCATCAGATATTAGGGGCCTGTTAAATACTCTTCCTCAATTCACTGGTTCAGGTGGCATGTTTTTGTCTTACTGTATGATTTTTGGTATGTCATTAACATCCTCTCCAAGTTGGAGGTTGATGCTTGGGGTACTATCCATTCCTTCTCTGCTATACCTTATATTAGCAATGTTCTACTTGCCCGAATCTCCTCGATGGCTGGTGAGCAAAGGCAAAATGAAGGAGGCAAAACAAGTTCTTCAGAGATTGCGTGGCAGGGAAGATGTTTCAGGTTTGTTCCTTGCTATCTATCTGCAATTTTCCAGTGGAGTAAAGCAATAAAAAACATGTATACCTTAATGTAGCTTTGAAGGCACCTGATAATCCCTTTAAAATCTGAATTGTTATTCTCTCAAATGAGTTCCTCAGATAAGAATTTTCCTGATTGATTCCAGTAGTGGACAATCAAAAATATTGAGATCTATGACAGTGTTTGATAATGGGCATTTAAGCTGCAAAAGGAAACCTAGTAGAAGCTTATACAACTTTATCATTTGGATGTTGCTAAAGCTTCTGTAATTTGCAGGTGAGATGGCTTTGCTGGTGGAAGGTCTTGGAATTGGGGGTGAGACATCCATAGAAGAGTACATAATAGGTCCTGGAGATGAAGTGGGTGATGGGCAGGAACCAACTGGTGAACCAGACAAAATCAGGTTTTATGGACCACAAGAGGGTCTCTCCTGGCTTGCCAAACCTGTGACTGGACAGAGTTCTCTTGCTATCGTATCTCGCCAGGGAAGCATGGTGAATAAGAGCATGCCTCTTATGGACCCTCTTGTTACCCTTTTTGGTAGTGTTCACGAGAAACTCCCCGAGCAAGGAAGCATGCGAAGCATGGCTTTCCCTAATTTTGGTAGCATGTTTAGTTCAACAGGGCCTCATGTTAAACATGAAAACTGGGATGAAGAAAGCCTACAGAGGGAAGGCGATGGTTATGCATCAGAGACTGATGGAGGAGATTCAGATGACAATTTGCATAGTCCATTGATATCACGTCAGACAACAAGCCTCGAGAAGGATATGCCTCACCCTACTTCCCATGGAAGTATTCTGAGCATGAGACGCCATAGTAGTCTAACGCAAGGAACTGGAGAAGCTACAGGCATTGGTGGTGGTTGGCAGCTGGCATGGAAATGGTCCGAGAGAGAGGGTGAGGATGGAAAGAAGGAAGGAGGATTCAAAAGGATTTATTTGCGCCAGGAGGGAGGCCCTGGATCGCGACGAGGCTCTCTTGTTTCAATCACAGGTGCTGATGTTCATCATGATGGTGAGTATATCCAGGCTGCTGCCTTGGTAAGCCAGCCTGCCCTTTACTCCAAGGAGCTTATTGATCAACATCCTATTGGACCTGCAATGGTTCACCCTGCTGAAACTGCTACAAAAGGGCCAATCTGGTCTGCTTTGCTTGATCCTGGAGTAAAGCGTGCGCTGATTGTTGGGATTGGAATTCAGATACTTCAGCAGGTACTGCTTGATTTAGTGAAGATTTCATTCATTCAATTCCTTCATTTCCTACATCCGTTACCTAATTTTTAGTATGTCATCACCAATATGACTCAGTAGCTGCAATGCTTCCTATATTGTATCTGCAGTTTTCTGGTATAAATGGAGTGCTCTACTACACTCCTCAGATTCTTGAAAAGGCAGGAGTTGAAGTTCTTCTTTCAAGCATCGGCCTGGGGACAACTTCTGCATCATTCCTTATCAGTGCATTCACAACCTTTTTGATGCTACCATGCATTGGTATTGCCATGCGACTCATGGATATCTCAGGGAGAAGGTGATAGTACTTCTCCATATTGATTTCCTTCTACAGTTTGTTTTTTTCCCTACTTATAAAAACTCACCTGTGGAAACCGTGCCAAAAGAATAACTTCTTCTCTTCTTCTTGCAGGTCACTGCTACTCTACACGATCCCAATACTAATAGTTACACTAATCATCCTAGTTATCGACGAAGAGGTTAACCTTGGATCAGTCGTAGGTGCAGCAATCTCAACAGCATGTGTGATAATCTACTTCTGCTGCTTTGTAGCTGCATATGGGCCAATTCCAAATATTCTGTGTTCCGAGATCTTCCCGACAAGAGTTCGTGGACTGTGCATAGCAATTTGTGCGTTAGTTTTCTGGATAGGAGACATAATTGTGACCTACTCCCTACCTGTGATGCTGAGCTCAATAGGCTTAGCAGGCATCTTTGGAACATATGCAGTGTTTTGTGTGTTGTCATTGATATTCGTATACCTGAAGGTGCCAGAAACCAAAGGCATGCCTCTGGAAGTCATCAGTGAGTTCTTTGCTGTAGGAGCAAGACAGACAAAGAATGATTGAGATACTATGAATGCTTAGAACAGATTCTCAAACATTAAGGGCCCATTTTGATTCCCCACCAACCCTTTAAAGGATTTCAACTTTTTGTTAAGACAATTTTTGTTCACTGAACTTGAGGATGACGATCAGTAAAATAGTTCAAATTATTAACTTGATTACCACTATTATTTCATGCTTTGATGTGCAAAATGTTGTCAAGGGAATGAAAGTTGGAGATGCATTCTTAAATTCCAGGTCCATTGCAATTTGCAGACAACATTACTGGAAATGTCAATCATCCTTCACTTTACAAACTCCAGGACTTAAACAGCAAAAAAGCCTGGGAAAGGCTGATTCAAAATTCCAACAGCTGTTTCTATATAAGTATCTAGACTTGTACTTTACAATACTAAGCAATCCAGGATTAAAGGCAAAATACACATATTTGATAAATTAAAGTGATAATGTGTCATGGAATATAGTTCAGGGTTTCTGCATTTCCTCGGGGGATGAACTGCTATTGAAGGAATCTGAGGCAGAATCTGACGTCCTGGGCTTAGATTCACCTACTTGATTACTGAAAGGACTCTGCTCCGGAATCTCATTCAGCTTTGAGTTCAATTTGAATGAACTTTCAAAATCCTTAACATTGCCATTGTCAATGAACAATTTATTCAGTTTTTGCTCCTGCAATCAAGCAGCACAAAATCCTCAATGAAGAATGGACAGAATGTGGTATGAATGGAAATTATGCACCCGCAACCATAAGAAAAGGCTGCTATAATGATGGAACCACACTCATAAGGCTCTTAAAATTCAACCACCACCAAGAATTGTTATAAATATACACATCAAACTATAATTTATGTTTTAGACAGATTGAAAACATGGATTTAAGAAGAAGACAAGTTCACTCTCCGACATGCAAACAGCAATCATAATTGCATCAGTAATTTTGCGTTTTTCATAGTAGCAGAAAATTACTCTTGACTGGAGTTCCATTACTGGTACTTTTTGGTGGATCAAGATCATATCAGTCTTAACAGGGTGCTCAAAGGGGACAACATCGTAAAAGGTTAAGGCACCAATGAATAGATATTGCTTACATTTTGGAGTGCTTCTAGTTTTCGTTGTAATGCCTCGTGCTCAGCTTGAATACGAAATGGAACGCCATGCTTTTGATAAACATTGTTCTGTGCCAAATCTTCATCAATTTCACTTGCAGTGGTTGCAAAAGGATGATTTGCAGGGATCCATCTGACTGTATCTGGGTCAATGTCAGGAGGTATTGAATCCCCTTCTTTCAAGAACAAAGTTGGCCTCTTCCACTGGTATGCTCGCGACCTCCTCTTCTGATGGATAGCTTGTTGCTCCTCTGTGAGAGTAACTGGGGCTAATTTATACGACTTTCCACACATCTCTAAAGTTGAATTGCTCTTACCAACCTTCACCAAAGGATTATTGAACGGATCCTCATATTTGAGTGGTCTAGAGCTGCAGTAAGAGATAACATCATTGATTTTGTTCAAAGAAGCATGTAAAACACTGAAGCCAATAACTGGCTTCGCAATCACGCACGAGGCATATATCCATGAAACAAAACCAAACAGGAAAAGATGTTAGGGTATTGCATTCGTACATGCCTCTTCTATCAGATCTCAGCTGCCCGCGTCTGACAAGATCAGCTACAGAACCAGGACGATTCGGTCTTGACTTCCTCACCACATAAACTCTCACAGCTATAACAAAGAATACAGTTGCAACAGATATCCAGATCATAATATTACTGCCAACATGTCTTCTCATCTGAGAGATACAAAGAAAAATGACCAATTAACACGCAAAACAAAATAATGAACTCATATAGAAGGCAAGAAAATACATGTTTACTTTCCCCACTTTCAAATCTGAAACATTATTAAACTTTGTAATCATGTGCTCACTAACATAAGCTAATACAACTAAAGTGAGAATTCATTGTAATAGTATATGTACAAGAATTTGGGTGTTCTTCTGTGAAGAGAACGAAATAGACGCATTACCGCGAAGACAACAGGAGGGAGAGTGGAAATCATTCCCTGAAACCTAGAAATCTGGTCTTTGTAATCCTTAGCCGAGTCAGACTTAATTTTGATCATCTCCTCCACATCTTTGGGGCGACTTTCCTCTGGAGAATTCACCGAATTAGTAATTGCTCTTAACCCAAATTTGCAACCCAATCTCATATATCCAAATTCCCTCCTAACTTCCACTGCACTGGGTGAAAATCGGTGCCCTGAAACCCATATTGAAGGCTACAACAATAAAAATAAAAAGAACCCATTTTTATCGAGTTAGAGACTTTAAAAACATGAACACGGGTATAAAAACATGGAAATTACAAGAAAAAAGGGAAAAGATTTCTGTTAATGACCTGAATAGAGAAGGAACGACATTGGAGAGCCCAGACTGACGCCATAGATTCCGCGACGCCACTACTCTCATAATAATCCAAGAAAGAAGTTGCGGAATGGCAATCGTAATCTAAATTATTCCTTATAGTTTAAGAGCATTGCTGAATTCTACAAATTAGGGTTTGCGCTAAGACAAAAGTCTGAATCATCCCCAATGTCACCGGCCGGCTCGCTCTGCAGTTCCAGTGTCTGCTTCTCAGATTCAGAACTTAAGTAGTAGATGAAAGTTTTTGCTACAAATAATATTGTTTCATCATGCACCCCAAACGTGGATCCGTGGCGCAATGGTAGCGCGTCTGACTCCAGATCAGAAGGTTGCGTGTTCGATTCACGTCGGGTTCAATCCC
>JAOXYD010000006.1:248529-265657 GCA_028565735.1 Pinacopodium congolense
TCACAACTAATAATAATACCAAACGACCCATAATGTTTCAAAAGCATTTAAAAAAACTTTAACATTTTAAAATTATTTAAAAAGAACTATAATCTAATGACTTGTTTAATTCAACTTTATGTTTTTGTTTTTTATTTTTATGTATTTTCATTAATTTTTATGTATTTTTCAATTTTTGTACTGTATTTATATGCTTTTTAAATTTTTGTTTTAATTTTTTTTTCAATTTTTATATTTAAAATAATAGAAATTAATAATTAAAATTAATAACAATACTGAAGAAGTTCAAACTTTTATTACATAATTGTTTTTGAAACATTCAAAAGCGTTGAGATTTTTTAAAAATATTTATAAAATATTCAAGTTCTTTTTAAATGTCTTAAAACGTTAAAATCTAACCTAAATAAAGGTATTAGGATTAATACGATATTTTGTGCAAACAAATGCAGAAAACAATAGGATTAGAATGATAATCCCATCAATAAATATTAAAGCTAGCTCAAGACTAATACACCCAATGATGTACTGAATATGCATTCGACGAACAACGATTGCGGATTCTATCGATATAAAAAAAATCTCTCGACCTAACATGTATGATTTCTCTCGCCAAACATCAACCAACTCAAGAATCCAGACGTGTCTATGCTTTCAACACGAGGCCCTGCATTCATCATACTGGTTTTAGTTCCAGACACGAAACAGGAAAAACGGAGAATGCCATTTACGGAGTTGTTTCCTTTGAGGATGTTTATTTATTAGATCAGTGCTTCTCGGTACATGCAAATTCATTGTAAATGCAGAGTACATTCAAAACTACAAACTGCAGTTCCTTAAAATCAGTCATAGGATCATGTATTCTAACTGATAAAAACAGAAGACGCACTTCGCAGCTAAACATCTTACCTTCAAAGAATATCATTTGTGTTTTTTTCTTCACAAATCAAATCTTACATTCCATCGACCGTTCATGTCCGCATTGAAAGTCCAGTTATTTTCTCTAATCTGAAAATAAGGCACCTGAAGGAGAAAACAAGAGAAGTGACTCATAATGCAGCAAATGCAAGTCAATTATATGGTTTGACTTTAAATGACAATGTCAAGGTAGGTCAATTCATCTCTCCATTCTCTGTAAGAGGGGAGAAACAAAGAATCAAATTTAATTCCCTGCAGGCGGATCCTTCTTTCATTTCGCATTTTTAATCGGACAAATAAAATTAAGGAATCCAAGTAAAAATAATTGCACCAATTGCTAGAGTGAGGGATTCAACATATTAGGATTAAAAGAGAGAACATATTAGTGTAATTTTTTTCTAATGTTCCTGATCTATAGAATGAAGTAGTTATTTCTTTCTTCATTTTTATTTCAAGAATTCATATTTTTTAGATATAAAAAGATGGTTAAGAGGTGAGGACTTCTCCCTTACGCTTAACTGGAAATGAAAATGGTATGTAGCATTGTGTTATGTGTTTTAGCGTAAGATCTAGTTATGGGTCGACTCATGGAGAAATCCTCTCTTTTTCCCTTACTCGTAGCTACTCGTTTCTTAGTTTTACCTATGTTGTATGAAAATAAAGAAAGAGAGTCATCTTGGACAGATCCTTTTTAAGTTTTCTGACAATATTATGTGCTTCCATTATTCAATAGAAATACCTTTAAATAGATTTACAATAGTAAAGATATTAGAAACTTAAATAGGATATAATCCTTCTAATTTAACTTCCTATTAAAGCAAAACTTTCAAAATAATAACTTTCTGATATCAGATAAGATCTTTCTAATTTATTTTCCTAGCAAACTTTGAAATAATAACTTTACTTAAATAATAATACTGATTTTTTGCATCTTCCACATCATTTCACCCCTCCTAAATATCGAACTTATCCTCAAGTTCGAACTCAAGTTATTCTTGGATCACCTACAATTTCGTTATCTTTTTCACTATTAGAATCTGGCACCTCTATCTAGAAAAGGCTCTTACACTTATGTCTCACTGAGTAGGATTCTTCAAAATTAAAACAGTCACTTAACCCTTTTTTCTGCCATCTCTACACTTGAAAGCTTTTTTAGGAATAGAGTTGGAGTGTTATCCGAATTGCTAGCAGTAGATCCTATCTATTTCCCTACTCCACTCACTCTTTTAGTGCTTCAGTTCTCAACAAAGTTAGCATTGATTATTGTTGATTTAGGGTTTGCCTACCCAACCGAAAAATTGATGATGCCTAATAATAAATATTGTTGTTTTTTCTCTAAATCCTTTTTAATATTCATCGCGATTCCCAAATTTCCAGTTGTTGCATCTCTACTTCAATTCGGAGGCTCTCTATCAGTCCCGCCTTAAATAAATTTACCTTTAATGGGAAGTTAAGTTTGTAGTCCTTGTTAACAAAGACTGAAACTTCTGTTAATAATCTTCCACAGTTCCTGTTTGATTAAAATTTGTCAACTCTCCTAAGCGATTGTTGCTTATAGGTGGTCTGAATCTAATATTGCAGTATTCGTTAAATGCTTCCCAGTCTAACTCCTATTCTTCTTGCTCTACTTAATAAAACTATAATTGGGCTTCTCCCACTAGATGGAAAGCTGTCAATCCTACCTTATCTGTTTTCAGAGTTTTTTGGTTTAGAAATAACTGTTTGCACCTTCTTAACCAAACCAATAAGTCTCCTAACCTGCTAAAGGACGGAAACTCCAACTTAGAATACCGCAGTACTAACTCATCCCTAGTTCATTCTTCAGTTTGCTCCTTTGAATAGTTGTGACTACTTCGGTTGCCACTAGTAGAACCAAGAACTTCATTTGTTGCTATCTCCTTCTTAGGTTTTTGGATATAGCGTGTGAGTGCCTCCCCCTACTTCTCCAGTCTTGCTGCCTCACAACCATGGTTTGCATAAAAGCCTCCAACTTGTTGACTAGGTTTTCTAAGTCATCCATGATAGATGACTCTGATATCAAGTTGCTCTATGCTTTAACATAAAATCAATCACAGGTCAACTCACGGGAAAGTCCTCTCTTCTTTTTTTACTCATGCCCACTTGCTTCCTAAGTTTACCTATGTTGTATAAAAATAAAGAAAGACAAATAATCATCCTTGACAAGCTCTCTTTAAGTTTTCTGATAATATTTTTTACTTCCATTATTCAATAGAAATATTCCTTTAAATAGGCTTACAATAGTAGAAATATTATAAACCTAAATAAGATAGAATCCCTCTAATTTAATTTCTTATTAAAGCAAAACTTTCAAAATAGTAACTTCTCTAAATACGATAAAATCTTTCTAATTTATTTCCTAATAAACTTTGAAATAATAACTTTTCTTAAATAATAATACTATTTTTTTACGTCTTCCATATCATATTGGTACTTTCATGAAGTAGTATTGGATTGATAAGCTAGAGGAAACCAACATTACAAAAATGATTGAATGCATTATGAATATGAACAAAAGACATAAATACACAGAAAGAGGAAATCTACCTTATCAATTACTTCATATCCAACTTTGATTCTAACATCCTGATCTTTCTGAAAATTCAATATGCTCCAAGCAACCTCTGCTGCTCCTTTTGAATTCCTCTGTTGTGGTACAAATGTTAGTTGCTCCATGAAATTACAAGATTGAATTCATATAATTCATATCCTAAAGTTACAGGATTATAGAAGAGTGAAATTCACAAAAGGGTGTTGATGAAAGTAGAGACATAGGCATTACCAATCAAATGGGATAATCATATTTTTGGTCTTCGAATTTAAATTTTTTTTAATCAAATCTTATAATTTCAAAAAATTTTATTTCAATCCTATACCTTTATATTTCAGTTCAATCTAATCTTTTTGTCAATCATTGTCAACAAAAATTTGACATGACAAAAAAAAAAAAAAACTAAGCTATGTAATCAAAACTATAATATTTACATTTATATAACAATTAATAACAAAATTACATAGTTTCAGAGAAGATATAAAAGTATTTATAAATCGGTGCAATTTTATTATTAAACAATACATATATGATAAATAAAATGATACATTTTTCAAAATTATTTATCTTTTTTTTTTCATACGGCAAAGTTTTATTAACGAAACAAATAAAAACTGAAGCACCAACCTTACCAACCTCTTTAAGCTCTTTATCAACATAGCACCTTCCTTTCACGTTGAAAGTCAGCCGGCCATCATTAGACACAGAAAATGCTTTCTTCCCCCGTATGCTATAATGGAGTTTTTCATGCTTAGTGTAGTGCACTCCCACACCAAAATTGGCCGATAACTGCAATGAATTCTCAGAAATTTGTCAGAGGAAAAAAAAGAAAAAAGAAGCTTTTTGGGGTCTGAATTTGCATATTCAAGTGCCTTGATAGGGAACGTACCTCTGGATAGAAATGTCTGATAATTGCACCAAAATACGACGGAGTTCCAATTCTAGTATCGAGCTCTCCATGAACCTAACATAAAGAATGAAACTTTAATGTCGATTAGATACTCAAGCAGTTGGTTTTTCTTCGTTGGTGATTAGGTACTGCAGCCATTGTTAACTAGCGTGAAGAAGTTCAATTGAATAAGGAAGAGATTTGACCTGCAAGTGGGTATTGGAATCGAAGGGGAGTTTCTGCTTGGCGTGGATTCTCAGAGCTTTGGTGTCGCGCCCATATCTCAGAGATGTTTCCATGGTCGTTGACTTCAACTAATAGTCTTCACTCTTCAAAGAAACCCTAAAGATCGCAGCTTTACGAACAAACAATCTCCAAACAATGGCGCCATTTTCTTCGGAAAAGAAATGTGTTATCTACAGAGCAGCCGTCGTCAGCGAATAAGCAAACGCCACGTTTTAGAGCCCAAACAGTTAGCATATGGGCTCTCTTCAATATGGGCCGAAGAGCGCAACGAAGTGGTATCAGAATTCAGAAGTGAAGAAGAGAGGATCTGAGGAGTCAGACCGAGAGAGACTGCAAAGATGATGATGGTGGATTATTGGTTGAGATTGTTTACAATAGCTTTGGCTATTTCTCTACTCTCAGCGCCTGTTTCCTCCGATTTGATCGTCTCCAAGGTCGATCGAAGTGTAAGTTCTTGTATTCTGTCGTCTGCTTTCAGTTTCTGCACTATATCCATCCAATTGGTTGTGGACCTTTAACTGCAAGCTGCATTCTTGATTATTTGTTTTGGAGTTAGTCGGAGAAAAGAAGAGAAGAAGAAAAAGGAATGAACTTTGGTTGCCTTTTATGCATTGTGTATAATATTATATATATGTGTGTATGCTGTTCCTGGGTTTTCGATTTTGAGCATGATTATGTGTGTTCCTTTATCCACTTGCTATTTTTCTTGACCCTTCTCAGAATCTTCGGTTGCAGGTTGAGTTGACATCACATATTGTACGCATCACTTAATCATTGAAGGTGATTGATTCTTTCCCCCCTTTTTCCTGTCAACCTTGAATTTGAATTTTCCTATCTTTGATTGTTTTTGGCTTTATTGCATTTGGTTGGAGCTGTTTTCTTGTATTGAATGGGGCATATCAGCAGTCTCATACAACTGATTTTGTTTTAGCATTTGCCTAACTTCTAGTTGGAGAATGGTGGGTCTAATTTGGTTTCAGAGATTTTGCTGTCTTTTCCTGAGCTTCAAGTGAAGAATTTAGCATATTTGAGTGAAGGGAAAGGAAAGTTGTAAAGTTCCTTTGTTAATCTCCCTCTTGAAGTTGCCAATCCAAAGGGATGCCTCCAGCATTGAGTTTTATTTGGTATCGTTACCAAAGCCTCTGAATGAAGGAGAGAGCCTGAATTTGGATATTTTAGCTGTATTTACACATTCATTACAGCAATTTCCTCGAGAAATTACTCAAGCCGATGTTCAGCTGGTAGTGTTCCATACTCTGCAGATTACCTCTCTATTTCTGCTGTAAAGGCCCTGTCACTAACTGTTGAACTGCCTGAGTCTGGATTGGAATCATATACAAAATTGGAGAAGACAAAGGTTCAGGGCTTGGAAATTAAGTATGGTCCTTATGAAAACCTACCACCTTTCTTGTACATGCCAATAGCTGTTCACTTTGAAACAAAACATCCATTTGCTATTGCTGTAGTTCAAGAGATAGAAATTTCCGATCTGGGCAATGTGCAGATCACTGAGCACTATAACATTGTCCATGGAGGTGCTAGAAGCAAGGGTGAATTCTCCAGGTCAGTTATATCTCAATTGGTTTCTGATTTCTCAATTGTTGATTCAATGTTTGACGTTGATTAATTCTGCACGCTTGATTACCAGGTCAGGCCTCGTATCTGGGGAACATCAGGTTTTAGGCATTTTCTTGCAAAATTGCCTCCAAAGGCCCATCCCATTTATTACAGGGATGAAATTGGGAATATGGGAATATATCAACATCTCAACTGTGGGGTGATTCCCAAAAGGTGAATGATTTCATTTGATAACATAAACTAATGCACATTATTCATCCTGATTTTGACTCTGGTTCAACTCAGGAATTGCAGATAGTACTTTTAATTGAACCTCGATATCCCCTGTTCGGTGGTTGGAGAACTGCCTTTACCATTGGATATGGATTGCCACTCCAGGACTTCTTGTTTCAATCAGAAGGGAAACGATTTCTGAACATTGCATTTGGTTCCCCGTCAACGAACTGATCATTGATAATCTAATTTTGAAGGTTAGTAATCTACTGCTTCTCTAGTTTTAGATCTCTATATGTTATTCACTCTGGTCTGCTAGCTGGCTTCCTGTATTATGTATAGCTTGATGTGCTTGCTAGCATATTTATGTGCATAAATAATTCCTTGAGATCAAGGGAAAATGGTTAGTATATGTCTGGATACGAGCTGCCACTTGGCGAATAAGTTTGTCCCTGCAGATTGGGGCCTAGTGTTATACCAAAAAACCTTTTGAAATGTTATTTTGTTGCAGGTTGTTTTATCAAAAGGCCCTAAATATCTCTCTATTTCAACTCCATTCCCAGTGAAGCAGGGGCAAGAGGTATTATGAGCCTACTATTTTACACTTATCTTATCCCTTCTTTTTAGTGTATACATTTGCTTTTGTTTTGTGTAGTTTTAACTTATAAGACACTTCTTTAGTGCTTCAAATTGCAGACACATTCTTTAGTGTAATTTTCATAATGGTTTTAATGCAGATCAAGATACTGCACTTGGATATTGTTGGTAGGCCAGTTGTTGTCCTGGAGAAAAGCAATTTTGTCCCGGACCATAATCAGTATTTCAAGGTATACTAATGATCTCTTGACCATATTAGGATCTCACATTTGATATTCAGAAGCTGTAAATCATCAATTAGAAGTTTTAGTAAGTCTAGCATTGACCTGTAAACCTTTGGAGGAGTAGGAATAGAAGTAGTTATGGCGTATGATGTATGGCTAACATAATGAGAAGAAGTGAACCAAGAAACCTCCAGTGACGCTCATGATTGCTTGGCCGATACATTTTTTTGTCTATTCCTATGAACAAAGGAAAAATAATTCAACTTAAAAGATTGTCATGGTAATATTTTGATTAGAAAGTGTTGCTTATCTTGCAGGTCTATTACAAGTTTAGCAGACTCTCAATGCTCAGGGAACCAATGCTTGGCAGCACTGAAAAATTAGAAGCATCATTACGCGATCTTTCTAGAACAGGGGATGTTCAAGCTTGCAAAACAACTCGTAAGACTGCAGACAATTTGTTAAAAGAGCACTCAAAAGAGCTGAAGCCCTTGCTCTCATTTTTTGCAGTCTTCACTCCCGGCTGCTCATATATTGCAAAAGGTTCATTCTCAATTTACTTTCACAGATTATTACATCTGTGCTAGAACAAATGTCATTTAACACAAATGTCATTAAAAACACTGCAATGATTGACATTCTGTTCATGCAGGTGCAGGATTTATTGGCGAAGGAGAGAGAACTGCAAGAGAAGCTGATGGCCAAACACTCCACTATAGTAGACTGCTATGAAAGGGAATTCACTGGGCGGGACATTGAGGCTCGTGTTGCACCACTGCAGCAAAAGAGTCTAACCTTGAGGCAGGAAGTTAGGATCTTCTCTGAGTACATAGATGAGATATAAATTAAATGGTTTGGATGCCTGAGCATAGGTAAGAATTTTGTTATCTTCTAGGTCATACTCAATAAGTTAACTTCAATTTCCACCTGGTGATAATTTTTCTTCGATGAAATCTTCTAGTCGTGAATTGTAACTTCTGACCGAGGATAACCTCTTCGTTGGCTTCATTGTGGTAACATACATAAAAGAATTTCAAGAATAATGCAGAGGACCAAGTAAAGCAGTCCTACATAAGCAGGAATTGAAACAAAAATGAAAATTTCTCTGCAAAGTTAATGATTGGTCTGCAGTGATCAGAAAAAAAATCTGATATCTTTTGAGAGCATCATCTAAAAATTTGCTTGGCATTTGTTTCTGAGTATTCCTGTAGAAGGAATAGTTGAAAGTACATAAACATGGGTTGCTCTCAAGAGAAAATTCAAGTGATATCATGTACTACTGTGACAGATTACAGATGCAAGACGACGGTGGAGAAGCTTTGCTTTTCAATGTCAACGACAAAAATTTCCTTCTTGTGCTCTTCTTTTAGAAGTGAGCTCACCTTCCTTCAGGTTGTGTTACTTCCAGAAGCTCAATATTAAGCTCAAAGGTACTTCCTGGCTGCATCATATGAGTAAATACTAACTTAGAATATTTGATTACCTTTAGATACACAGAGTCTGCAAAAAATGATTGAAAGGATTGATCTTACTGGAATCTCATTCATGCCCTTTTGGCCATAGCCAGCTTCTGGAGGCACAATGACAGTCCTCTGCAGGAAAAGAAAACAGAGACAGGAAAAAAGCTTGTAAGTTGATATGGTCCAATGCAAAGAGATACAAAAAAGAACTTGATGATGCTGTCACCTTCCCTCCAACTCTCATTCCCTCTGTTATTGAGTACATTGCTGGTGGAGGTTTAGGAGCAGCCTGTGCAGAGAACAAACCATTCGGGTTGTCTACAAAATCCCGCTTCCTTTCTTTGCCCGGAGAGGATCCAACTTTGAACTCGTACGGCTTAATTAGCAAAGAAATGAGTATCAGCAAGCAATTTTCAGGTTACCTGTTAGTGAAAGGAAAAGCTATACATGCAGTATTCAGCAGAAAAAAAACTTGCAGAGGCCCGGCTCAAAGGAATTGCTAGGATGAAGAATATGATATCAAAAGCCAACCTTTATCATCTACAGGGAATCACATAACCATCCAAATGAAAGAAGCAGTATTGTATTATATAACCTGAGCAATAATACGATTTCCAGCTAAAAGCTTGGATTCTCTACTTGACACTGCTGTTATACCCCGATATAGACAATCAAAATGCACCTGCAGGAACAGAGGAACATGAAAATTGTACACCGTACTCTGTGTCTCTGTGAGTGATGAAGGAGATGAAAACAGAGAAGCTTAAATCGAACCAGCAATGAACCTGAACTGTTGATCCTTTCTCAGCAACAGGACCCTTTCCCTCAACAACATCATAGTATTTCAATCCATCAGCTGCCAAAATTCACCACCAAAATCACAAACTCAGATGCAAAAATCCCATAAAAAAATGACCCACCAGCAAGGAAATGCAGAGCATGTACGATGTAGTAGAAGCAACAGAACACAAACAAGACTTTAAAAAGGTTTTTAGTGACCAACGGCTTGTAAGATAGTCTTCAAGGGGGATAGTCTTCTTGTTGCGTCTCTCTCTGGCCTCTGCTAGTCGTGGCAGAGGAATGAGGCTAAAAGGCAAAGAAAAGATCAGAATTGAGCTTCTTCTAGAAATGGGTTTTGAGACAGCAACCTGGTTTGGAAGCTCATGTGTTTTCCTAGGTTTGGCTTCTGCTACAATCTGAAGATAATGATGATGATGATGATAATTAACTGTCCAACTGTCTAGGCTCCTTATAGAAGCCATGGCTGTTACGAGAAAAATCCTATAAAAGTTAGTGTCTTTGTTTCTTCAAGTTAAAATAAAAGAGTGTCCCAAAATCTCAAGTCTCATCTCTATCCACTCATGTAGCTTCTTGGATCAAAGTACCATTTTATCCCCTTTTTAGATCGTTTTGTTGGATTGAATATTCTGATGGAATATAGTTGTTATATTCCAAATGGCAAAACTAATCCAAAAGTTGGCCCGACCCAAAATCAATAGGGTAAGTCCAATTTGACCCAACTTGAACTTGCTTTGAAAATAATGAAAAAAAGTTTTCAATTAAAATATAAAAGTTAAAATATAAAAACGTGATTAAATTTATCTTAATTACTCTTTGAATTGGAAAAAAAGAGAAAAATAAATTAAATATTCAGTTATTACATCCCATATAATAAATTGATCTCCTTTTTTATGTTTAATTAATCATGAAAAATGGTTAAATTAACTCAAGTTGATAGACTAAATTAAATTTGATTAAATTCATTTTCAAATTCGAGTATTCGAGTTTAAATGAATTTAGATTCAGTTTTGACTCTTTAAAAGGTATGGATCCAACCTGTTACAAACTTTAGGATCTGTTTAGTTGAGATTTTTAATTTTAATTTTATTTTTGTTTGTTTTTATTAATTTTTGTATATATATTTTAAATTTTTGTGTATTTTTCATTTTTATATTGTAATTGTGTTTTTTTTCTGTGTTGTTTTTTTTTAACTTCCATGTTTAAAAAAAACACAAAAAACCAAAATTCAAAATATAAGGCCATGTTTGTTTCTACTTCTATTTCTAATTTTCGTTTCTTGTTTTTTAAAATACAGAAACTAATAAAAACAACACAAAAAAAAAACAACATACTAATACAGTATAAAAACCTAAAAAATAACACAGAAACCAATACACATAAAAAAAATAAAAATAAAAAATAAAAAATAAAAACGAGAAGTGATACCAAACGTGTTCTAACCAAACAACCCCAAGAGCTAAAAAGTTGCCATTTGATTGTATTTAAATAACAAATATCATCAACTGAAACTTTTATAAAGGCTTTGAATAATTGTTATAAAGCACAATGCCTGAAGAAAACTAAGCAGCCTGGAACTTATTAAAACTACTGCATGTAAATTAATCAATATGCTGTCAGAATTAAACAACAGAAATATTGCTACAGCTTCTGTTTTTTCTTTGATCTTCTCATCTGTCATCAGGTTTTGCTGATCACTCATAGTAACAGCAACCTACTGATCAGTCTAAGCCAAGTATGGATAAAACTATTCTACCCTTCTTCAGATTTACAAAAACAGTAACAAAAAAACCTAAAAAATTCTGCAATGACACAGGTAAAATGGTTAGCTCAGTAGACCAAGTTGAAAATATGGTTCAGTAGAGCTTCTGTGATCAAGGTTGCAGCTTGTGAGAAGGCTGATGAATGTGCTTTACATCGGCTGACACCATGATCGTTATTAGCAGACTTCTTAGCACGATTACGACATTGCACAGAAGATGCCACAGGATAGTGAGTTAGACTACCAACTAAGCTCCTAAATGAGTGGATTCACCCTTTTTCTTGGCGTTCTTCTGCCACTGTTTTAGTGCCTTTGAAGTTTGTTCATCAAACACTGACCGCTTCATGGTCGATCCCATCTGAAAACTTTCCGAGTTACTCACAATGTCGTAAAAAGCATTGGCCTTTTCTGGTTTGTTTTTTTCTATCCTTTAAACAAGAGGAAAATGTCAAAGGGTAGGAGATTATTAAGTTACCTGTGTTACTAGTGCATAGAGTGGAAGTGTGCTGTAGCTGCACAAAAACTGGGCACCTAGCCTGTGAAATTCAATTACAATTGTGTCAATTCCAACATACACCAATTCTCAGTCTAGTTCTCCCATCAAACTTTCATATGTATATACGCATGGAGTATGTCGAAAACTTGATCCATATCCTTATCGAGAATTTAGGGATCTTTTACTGAAAACAACAATAAGATAGCTCTTAAAAGGAATAGCTTTCAGCATTCAAAAATAGATGACCAAATTATGGTTTCGTATGTATATATATATAGAGTATGTCAAAAACCCGATTCGTATCACGAATTTAAGGATCTTTTACCAAAAACAACAATCAGATAACTCTGAAAAGGAAAACCTTTCAACACTCAGAAATAGATGACCAGATTATAATGTGTAAAACTTGAAAACAATTTAACTAACCACAGAGCTATAAGATTTGATATACATTATAAATAATGTTTAGAGATATGATTTGAATTGACGAATTAATTGAAAATTTTTGCTTACCCAAGGGCAACTCTCATGACTGCAACAGTGAAATCCTCATGAAAACATGATTTCAACCCAAACTCATACTGCAACAGGAATAAAAGTTGAGTGAATTATTTTGTCTAAATATGTAAATGATGGACACAAGAAAAGAAGAGCAGGCAATTACCCATATCCAGAGGAAGTAAATTAGCTCGAATGCATTCTGAACAAATACAATGTCAAAGACGATTGTCATGGAATCACACAAATAATTAATACAGGAGCCTCAAAGAAAAAACACTTTAATCCCTCTTGAAAATAAACAGGAAGAAGCAAAGTGAAGCATAAGGAAGTAAGTTTCACTATTAAAGACGGTCTGTGTATTTGAAAAGGAGTTCTTCATTTCTGTCTGTCTTATACCTGAAATAGGACAAAGTGGATGAGATAAAGTACTAGGTCAGGCCAACTAAACCAAAAATGTCTGTCAGAGACTTCCACAATTGGTACGCCTTGGACTACTGCATGTCTCTGTTGAATTTCAACTGCCATTTCCATTATAATTCCTTGAAGCTTTGTGCCAATTGCTAATATTACCTTCAAACGAACAAACAATTAAGAATTTCGCCGTTTTCAGCAGCTAATAACTCAAGTCAGGGAGTTTTTTCTTTTTTTTTGGTCATAGAATTCTTACAATTAGAGGAAATATTGAATACCAGAAAGAGACATGCCATCCTGAAAAAATGCAAGGACAATACTAAGGGACCTAGCTCAAAAAATTAGTACAACTAAAATGATAAAAAAGAAAATGAAGAAAGGACTAACCATGAACATTAAAGAGTAGAAAGACCACCACAGAAGCCCATAGTAGTGGACTGCCAGCAGCATGGAGATTTTGAGTTCAGAGTATATCATAATAGAGAAAAAAGTTGAGGAAACAATACAAAGCAAAATAACTCCAAGAGTAGGACTAGAGTTTACCTGATTCCGACAACTACCTTGAAGTCGTCTTCTAATGACCTTTTGATATATTTCTGAAAGTTAAATTTACTTCCAGGTGCTAAATGAACCTGCAAGGATAAACCATTTCCCATAAGTGTGAGTTTTCATGTTAACATTACTACAATTGCAAAACTCACAGAGATGAATCCATTTCGCAAGGCCATGTAGTCAGCCTTTTGAACAGATCTGAAGAACTGACGGAAGAAACATACCTGCAAGATTCCAGAAGCAGCCCTTAACAATATGAAAAGCACTGATCATAAAAAGATAGGTTTCAACAACACTTCTCATTTGTATTCATGGTTAAACCGTAAGAAAATTCCAGGCAATGATGATTAAGGATTTAGTTGCATTTCGAACACCACCAACAACTCACAGAAGTAAAGTAGTATTATATTGATTGAATATTTCTCATAATTAGAAAGTTCACCATAGTTTAATTCATGGGTTCACAATCAGTTTTCTACGCCAACAACGCTATAATACCTTGAAAACGGAAGCTAGATACATCTACTTACAATATAAAAGGTTACTGGTATTCTTGTCCAGAAACTTGCATGTTGTCTCACAAATGATGTCTCGTGAGTGAGGCGGAATCTTGTGGAACCTGAACAATTACTACATATCCAGTTAACTCTCAGAAAATGTAAATAAATTCCAGTACCTTAAGACAGGTGGAGATTGTGCACGATAACTATTTCCATTGCATGTAAAATATGAACTGAGCTATAAGTACCATCTTGGTTTTCTTGTTCCCAAGTCTCACGTTCCCACTCCTTCCACCCACGAATCTGCATAGGAAAGAGTCAATAGTTAAGTGACGACAGTTATGGCTGCAGATCAGTTGTTAAGAAATGTTCCAGATGGGGCAAGAGTTGTCTATGCCATCAAGAGGAGTGTTCTAACAGATTTAGATGTCCTTAGCAATTCTAGAAACTACATTTGATTGGGAAAATATTTTTTAAATGTTATAGATGATATCTTTAAATTAGGAATATTCCTAATTAATGTATATAGCTTGATTATAGGGATTGTATTCCTAATCAGGAATGTATTCCTAATTAGGCTCATACCTTTCTGTATATATATACCTAGTCTGTACATATACTTTACATACAATAAAATTACTACTTCTTTCAAGTTACATTAAAAAAATGAAAGCAAACAAAATAAAGCAACATAAAGAAAACAAACTGCATTTACATACCTTTAATCTTCCAAGCATCATCGTGATAGCACTGTAAATGACATGAAAAACTGCCAAGAAGAATATGAAAATATGCAACTGATGCAGACCGTTTAGAGAAATTAGCGGCACATACCCCTGTCATAGAAGTTCAGTCCATCATTTATGATGCTTTAGAAACTTCATGCACCCAAAATGAATGAATATTTAAGATTTGAACAATATTTCAAAAGCACTGTTCATACTAATTGGACTTTCAAACTGCCTTTCTTCTAAAACTGAAGGCATTCTTAATTGTCATTCAACTTGAACTTATTAGGAAAATACGGACAAACATTGAGCTTTGAATAATTACTATTCAACATATCAACTGAACACTGATAAACATAGTCAAGATTTACTATACATTTAAAGAAAATTCCACTTACCTCCTTGCATGTTGTGCCTCTGCTGATACCACCTAAAAACCTGCGTGCATACCATAGGAGTCTGCGATGATGATTTTGAGCTTCACTCTTATGCTGTTCATCCCCGTGATCTCCAACACGCAAATGCTTTCGTGGGCACGGTAACATTGTATTGGAATATCTAACAGGAATGCACCATTGAGAAACATAGTTTTGACTAAATGTCAGTAGCAAAGATATGAATCCCAGAACCATAAGCTCTGCAGAAAGTGACCGAGAACTGTTTATTTTCACTTGAAATACTAATGGGATAATTTATGAAGGAAACTCAAACTGTTAGTGGGAGGAAAAGAGAATGAAAACTTGAGGAGCATGGCTTAAGCATGTACCGGCTTTAACTTTCTCAAGAGCGTCATACATGGCCTTTTTGTTGCGTCCTTTAAACAGCTGAAATAAAGGTACTGAGTCATAGGTACAAGATAAAACAAGAGAAAAGAGAACGCAAATTAACATGAGGCCCATGCCCAGATCCTAGGAAACAATGATCAAAGGGAAGAAAAACATTCTTAAGAATCCAATCACGATAGATTAGATATGCTCCAAAATATTCTTAAAAAACAAAGGGACAAATAAAATAGCATCTTCCAACATCCATTTCCTGATCTCCAATATATGTTCCAGGACCAACCAATCATGTAACAGAATGATCATGTATCAGTCCCAGCAAACTCGCATATTAGGCTGGAATTTGTTCAAAGATCAAGATGGGATATGCTATCTATCTTCACAATCATATACAGAATTAGGAGGTGACTGATCAAAAGAGATAAAAAGAAATGGAGAAGCAGCTTTTCCAATTTATTCAATTTCAAATATGGATAGAAGAACACAGGAGAAAGCAGAAGGAAGATACGGATTTAGGTAATACACCAATACATCATCAATCTAAAACATGCATGGACATAAAGCATGGAGGACAATAAACAAGAAAAAGAAGAAGGTCGTGGCAGTTGCAGTGAAATACTAAAATCAGAATTGCATGAAGGCAAAGAGTTTTAAAAAAGAAGACAAATTACTTCCCCAGTTCGATGAAGAAATTTCTCCAAAATGATAGAGATCAAGATGATAGCTGCACAAACAGCAGCAACAGCCCATGTGGGTGTCTCGTCGAGCTCTCTCGACGGTCCTCCTCCTCCTCCACCATTACCCATTGCTCGAACCAGAATTCCAGTCCTCCCTCAAAAGTGCTCTCTTTTTGCTTGCAATCTGATCACAAAACTCATTCAAGTAAAATGAGATATGGTTATTCAGGGTTGCAAAACTTTCAAAATTTCTTAGCATCCAAGAGGCCACAAGCTAAGATTCTCGTGGCTCAGACGCCAATTTGTTGAAACGGGAAAACACCAAAAGAAACTTTTGATTACAAAATCCAAGATCACACCTTTTTTCAGTGGGCACCCATTTCATGATTGCCCTTGAATGAAAATCCCTGGTTTTCGATAAAAAGCTTCTAATTTTGATCAATCCCCTTGTGCGTACGTGCAGAGAAACAGGAATTTTAGATGGGCAAGAACTTAAGTGGACAAATAATGATCAACAAGTCTCTTCGCATTTACCAAGAATAGATCTTTCCTACAATGTAGGAGATCACTTAGATGCTTTTTAACTCCCACATACTGGGTAGTCCAAAGTTCTACACAACTTCGTTTACAACAGGATTTTATTACTCTTCCAAAAGCATTATCCACAGCGGGAATCGCCAGTACTGCCATTATGGAGATGTTACAACTATATACATATGAAATCACGAATTTCCCGTTTCGAAATCCTAGACATCCATTGCATGTTGCCGAAGAACTTGGTCCTGCTTCCTTTCTTCTTCCGCCGCATGGTAGATAGCAGAGATCAGACATGTCTCTACATATCACTAATTGCCTTGCGATCCCTATGCTTTCATCAAAGTCGTTGTAGTATAGTGGTGAGTATCCCCGCCTGTCACGCGGGAGACCCGGGTTCGATCCCCGGCAACGGCGTTCATTTTTATTTTTAGATTTTTGATGGGCCAAATGTCTTTTTCGTGAAAAAGAAGATGCCTTTAATTAACAGAAGCTTCCATAGGTGGATTTATGATGGACCTGGCCCGGTCGGAGGTAGACTAGCAATTTCTCTAATTTTTAGTCAAATTTTAAGTTTTTAGATAAAGAGTAATTTTATTTTTTATTTTTAATATATATATATATATTTAAAAAATTATATCTAATGGGGTATTTGGCTGGGGGGAATAGCTATTCTATTCCCCCTCTATTCGCAAA
>JAOXYD010000006.1:265757-282247 GCA_028565735.1 Pinacopodium congolense
AGGTATTGGATTTAAAGGTTTCTAATAAAATTTTAAATATTCCTCCTTCTAGTAGTATGTATGAACATATTTTTCTGGATCCCCTTATCCAATATAATATCTAAAATTGAATAACCACATGGGATACTAGTCAATTCCCACTTTCCATAGCTACATGATTGTCATTCATATAATGCTTAATCTCAAATTTACCATTACCTGTACATTGAACTAAGTAGTCAGTTGTCATTATTTTTTCAAAATCGCAAATTATAGTCAATAATGTACTAACACCTTAAAAAAAATAAAAGCAAGTTCAAAACTATTATAAGATACTTCTATCGTACAACAAACAGTAATTTGTTACTTGCAAAGTGTGCTAAGTAGTTAGTTGCCTCCTTTTTATTCTTCTCAATCTTCTTTAAGATGTTTGGGCATATGCGACCATTATAAGCAGTCATTCCTTCCTTCTTAAAGTGGATTTTCTTCATTATTACCCTTCAAATAATTTTCAAGCAAGTTAAAATAGGTTTATCCCTAGCATTCTTAAGTAAAGCATTGAAGCACTCTATTGTGTTGTTAGATAAAATATCACTCTTGCATTGTCTATCAAAGGCATGCCTGCACCACCTCTTTGTAGGAATTTTATCTAACCAATCATAAGCTTCCTTATTCATGTTTTTAAGCTTAGCCATTTGTCGTTCAAACCCTCGCCTTGTACAATCAAAAGCTATACTCCACATTTGATCTTTAATCATAGTAAATACCTTGTATTGCCTTCGTAGGTTTGCCCATAAATGTCTGAAGCAATACCTATGATCATATTACTTCAATTCATCTTTAAAAAGTTGTTCAAGACCCTGTTCATAGTTAACAAGATTAATAAGTTGGTTACATTATAAAAATTAGCAACTCAAATTCAAATAATGATAACAAGATTACCTTTTATCTGTCACTCATGAATACCTATGAGTTGTCACTACTAATGTCATTTAGTAGGTTATTTAAAAACCACTTCCATTTTTCTTTATTTTCCACTCTCACTATTGTCCATGCTAATGTGTAAATATTATCATTTAGGTCTCTTCCTACTGTTGTTAACAATTGTCCACCATATTGAGTCTTCAAATGGCAACCATCTACTTATATAATAGGTCTACATGCACTGACAAAACTAGATTTTACTTTCTCTATGTAAATATAGTATAAAAAAAACCGTTCGAGGCTCTAATAAAACATGAATTGCCACTGTTGTGCTCTATAATAACCAGATAATATCCTCTTAATTTATCATACTATAAACCTTCATCTCCAAACACCAATTATAAAGCATGTATTTTGGCTCTATATGCTTTAATATCAAAAATATTTTGTTAAAGATCTCTCAATACCGCTCCCTTTAATCCAGCAATATCCCAATTTAGGCAATCTTTAAAGTACTTATGATCAAACACTATACCACAATTATGAATGTCATAGAATATCTTAATTTATAAAAATTCTCCATTTTGAGTGACACTAGCATCCATCCACATGCCTTCTTACATCATGTAGTTACCCTTTGCTTGTTAATCTTTTTGTATATAAAATAAAAACCTTCTTGTATAAAAATGTCATTTTAAATGTAGCCACTAAATCAAATATAATCCCTTACTTGAGATGAAATCTAGAACCAATTGTGGTTGATGTAATGAAATGAGGATATTTAGGCTTCCTCTTCTCCTCATCAGAACTCCCATTTAGGTTAGCGATATCATCATCATCAACTTCCAAATTAGGTTCTCCTAACTTAATAAGATTTCCATCAACACTAAACTCAGGCATAATGTATGAAACATCATCACTTAGACTATCAAATAGCCTATCTACCATATTATCATTAGAATATGCCAAATCACTTATATTAAAAGACTCTTCATCATTATATGATGAGTCAACTGAATTCCCATCCATATCATTTGAAATATAAACTACACGATTAACAATATTAAGTCAGATTATTGAAAATTGTAAATAAAACATGAAATTTGGTATCAAAGCATTAATTTTGAAAGCTAAGATTACTAGGAATGTGTAAGAAGACAAGGTGTGTAATATTAAACAATTTAGTATATTAAGTCATATTATTGCAAATTGTAAATCCAACAATAAAGTCCTACACCAACCATCTCCAAGGTTGTTACTTTGAAGGAATTTATGGCCACCAAACATATTCCTCTTCACATTCATATCAGGATTGCAATATTTTTGAAGATTTAAAGATTTCTATTAAAAAAACTTAAAAAACATCTGAAAATGAAACTCTGTGTAAACTTAGTGTATTACTGATAAGTCTGGAGCCCTAATCACGAATGTGTAAATTTTATATACTACTAATAAGTTTGTTATGTATTTAGAATAAAATGGTTTCATTAAAAAGATAGTTGTTAAGTAACTACAAAAAGTTTTCAAATTCAGGATACCCAATAGTTAAAAGTTTCCCATTACAAGTCTTTTGAAACAGAATAGTTCATATTACAATTAAATGATGTCTAAAAGACCAAAAAAAAAAAACTTACAAAAGCATTAAATCTCATGTTGTCTATTGTAACAAAATGTAGTAAAGGCTAATAAATCCTAGGAATTAGATTTTCTAGATATGCTTTTGATCCTGTCAAGGTCTGATAGAACATATTAAGGGCTGATAGAAACAAAATTTTGAACTTAACATTTGAACACTAATTTATCTTAACAAGCCATTTGAACCCAAAATTCGTCCTAACAACCTATTTTATGGATTTATGAAACTTTACAATAAAACCAATAGAATGCACATCCAAAATGGACGAAGACAAAAGCATAACTGGACAACAAAAAGGAAATCACGGTGACGGCAAGAGAATAGCCACTGGAATAGAGAAGAACCAGAAGATAGAGAAAAAACGAGTCAGTACGCTTGTGAGAAGGAGAAAGGAAGGAGGAACTGATTAAACCTGTGACAAAATGACGACGTCGTTTTACCTGGGGACAAAATGACGTCGTTCTGTCATTAGTTTTTTTAACCATCCATCTTAGACAAAACAACATCATTTTGTTTAGGGATAAAATTATGTCGTTTTGATAAGGCAGATGTTCATCACATATTGACATCTTTTTTCTTAGTAAAAATAGTAAGCCTCTGGTTTAAAAACGACGTCCTTTTGTCCGTTGATGCCACCTCAGTAGGGGTCTACACTCTGTTAGTCCACGTCAGCAAGAGTTAATGGAGGATTGGATGGTGAAAATAAAAAGAAACTATAGGGATTCAAATGATAATTTATAAAACTACAGGGACTAATCATGAGTTTAACCCAAATGAATTTAATCGCAATTACATTTGGTTCAAAAAATATGTATATTGTAAAAAATATATATTATATTTTAAGATTTTTATATGTTTAAAATAATATTATTTACTTTAAAAATAATTATGATATATATATATATTTATATTTAAAATTATTTTAAATACATTTTAAATATTAATTTTTAAAAATTTCAATGTAAATGAATAAAGAGTACTTTTAAATTTTTATAATTGAATGAGTTTGAAATGAGGCATACTTATTTGAAAAAAAATATTTATATTCAAATCCAATTCAAATCATCCTAGATCAAATCTTGTTAATTAATTTCAAATTGAATCTAAACTTTTCTTTAAGTAAACTCCAAACACACATAGTGATGTTTTTTGAAAATTTGTTAATATATTAATCGGTCAAAGATGTTATTAATTTTCAATATTTTTTAATAAATAATTTATCTAAATTATTTGAATTACACACTATTGCACACATTTGACCAATTAAACATCATGAATAATGGCTATGGTTCCATTGATATAAAAATAAAAATAAAAGTAAAAATAAAATAAAATAAAAAACTTTGAATATTGAAAGACTTTGCTTTCCTAAAAAACTTTTGACTTGATAGTTATATTGCTCGGAACATTTCAATAAATATACAAGTAAGATCTTAACGTTTCATTGTATTTAAATAAGACTTAAAATTTGATCAAACGATCAACTAAGTCCCTAACGCTTGTCAAATATTTAAAAAAAATCCCCCAGTCAACGTTACCATTAACTTATTGATTTTTTTTAATTTTAATGTAAATGGTATAATGTTAAAGTTTTTGGAGAAATTAGACAAAAAAAAGTAACGAAAATATACCAAAACGCTGAAATCTTAAAATGATTATAACTTTTGACTCAAGTCAAATTACGAAGTATATAATATTTTTTAAAAATACTGATTTTAGTTTTCTATTATAAAGCCAATCAACATAAATCTATTGACACTATGAAACTGACCTGAAAATCTTTTTCAAAGGTATTAAACGATGCATTTTAATTTTTAAATTTTATTTAGAATTCCTTCTAAATTTAGTTTCTGTTCCTTATTTACTTGTTTTAGGATTTTGGAGACTATTTAAGTCTTTGATGAGATGTTTTTATGGAGACAGCAAATTTAATAAAATTTTTCCCATTGATTTCAATTTTGCCATGATTTTGCTATACTGCATCAAATTTTGTTACGTTAAACGATGATACCAACTGAAATAATGTCAATATTTAATTTTTAAAATTATTTTAAATAAAAATTGTTACTAAAATTAAGTTAAATTACGTATATAACTTTAAAATGAAGAAAAAAAATACAAATTACATATATAAATAACTTAAAAATGAAAAAAAAATGTAAAATGAGCTTCCACCTTTCTTCCCCACAACATTGTTATAATCATCATCAAATTTGCTAAAAATCATTTGATTTGGAACAAAGTTTTTCCAAAATTTCGTTTCATTTCATTGTCAAAAAAGGTTTTTCAAAATTTCAACATCGTCATACTCATCATCAAAATTGGTAAACACCATTTCATTCTGAGCAAAGTTTCTGTCAGATTTGAGTTTGATAAAGTTATTAGTGAAATTATTAAGAACATAATGAATCGGCTGTTGACCATAGCTCCCCCTTACCAGGAACCTGAATCTGCCATTGATACCCTATACAAAAAAATAATAGTTTCATCCATTACAAATCATAAAAATCATCCTCGTACAAAAGAAAAATCACCATGTCGTTCTTCTGTCTGAGGAGGAGGAGGAAGATGCTCTTCACGGTCTCCTGATTCATTCCTGTTATGAGCAGACCCTTCAAATTCTGCCAGCTCGTTGTCAGAACTGTAGTAAGGAGGAGAACTGTAAACACTTTCAACGTCCAGCTGATTAGATCTGGTCCTGAAATTGTGGAGCAGATGAATGGGGGAGGAGCCTGCACTTGGAGTGGTTTCGCCACTTGTCAAGCCTGGATTGGTTGTTGTGCTTCCTCCTCCACTGGCTTCTTCAGTTTTCTTGTTCATCATCTTCTTCTTCTTCTCCTTGGCGGCTTTCCGCCATTTCAGGAGAGCTTTTGCTGTTTGCTCTTCGAAGATTGCTTGTTTCATGTGAGAACCCATCTGCAGAAAGTTGTATTTAAGAGCTCATGTTGGAATTTTGGGTCGGTATCACTTGTATGTATGTGTCTGTATTTGTTTTCTATTTTGATTTTAAAATTTTTATTTTTATTTTTAATAAAAAAATTTATTTATTTGTAATTTTGAAATAAAAATTTAAAAAACTTAAAAATTATTTGATATCATTTCTAATTTTGTATTGAAATTTTTTATTTTTTTATTTTTAAACAAAATAAAAATCTATTTAATTGATACATGTAACAAAAATAAAATAAAAGTATGTTTGATTGAAATTTATAATAAAAATTAATTTTATGATGGTAATATACTATAAAATAAATTCAAAATTTTAGAGTAAAATACTCTTATATATCTTTAAAATACATATTAATTAATAAATTATACCAACAATTCAATATTTTTTTACTTATATATTTTTTAATAAAAATAATAAAACAAAAAACAAAATATATAATCAAACATAGCCTTATTTAGTTAAAACTTGAAATAAAAATTGAAAACAAAAATTTATTTGATTATATCACTTGATTTTTCTTTAATTTGTTTTCAAATGGAGAGAAAAACTTTTATATTTTTATTTATTATTTCTAATTTTATAAATAACAAAAAAAATAAATTGAAACAGATATGTTTCTTTAAAAAATCCATAAACTGTATCAAAAGGTATGTGTTGATTGAAAAAGTGGGAAAGGAAGCTTGGAGGAACTCACCTGTGTGACCAGAGAATAAAGCGGGAAGGTGATGTAGCTACACAGGAACTGAAGGGCCAACCCCACTAGAACTCTAGCCAAACTCAATCCCATGTTTTCATGGAAGCAAGATTCCAACCCGAATTCATACTGCAGAATTTCACAGTACAAAAAGATCAGAGCTTTATAGTAAACAAACAGAAGAATTTGATCAAATGATTCGGTTGAAGTTACTGACCCATGTCCACAAGAAAAAGGACATCTGGAATGCGTTCTGCAGATCATCAAAAAATCAGCAAAAAAAAAAAAACAAACAAAACTTTTTTGATGCAGAAACTATTCAGCCATAACAATCTGATGATAATATCATAATAAGCTACAATTTTGAATAATACGCACCAGGAACAAAGTGTAGTGTATTAAGAGGAGAATCCACTGAGGTTTATTAAACCAGAAATATTTGTTGTTGGGTTCAACCAGTGGGGCTCCTAATACAACTGAACTTTTTTCTTGAAACTCTCGAGCCATCTCCATTATAATCAGTTCAAGCTTCGTCCCCACCATTAGAAGAATCTGCAGAAGAAGGAGATGTAAGGAAGCTGTTTTGATTATCTGATTTGGCTTCTAAGTAGCAAATGGAACTTTTTACTTCTTAACTTACTATCAGCGGTAGAGCTACCAACCAAGAGAGTGTGTACCATCCTGCGAGTAACCAAGTAATTAGGAGATTTATTAGGTTTTTTTTTCGTATTTTCATTGATTTTTATGTTTTAAAATTTTTTGTTCTGTTTTTTTCAATTTATGTGTTATATTCTAGTGTTGTTTTTCAGTTTTTATACTATTTTTCAATTTTTATATTTTAAAAAATATAAATAAAACATTAAAACTCAAAACTTAAAAAATCATATTTACTTGATCTTTAGTTTTTTATTTCTATTTTTTTAAATACAAAAATCAATAAAGAAAATATATTAATATAATACAGAAATTGAAAAAGAAAATACAACAACCAATACAAAAATACAACAACCACAATAAAAAATCACAATCCACAACCCAACTAAACATTTCCTAAAAGGTCGTTTGGTATTGCTATTAGTTGTAGTTTTTAGTTGTGATTTTTGTGTATTTGTATTGATTTTTGTGCGTTATCATCGATTTCTATATTATATTAGTGTGTTATTTTTTTTATCTCTCTACTATTTTTCTTGGTTTCTGTGCTTAAAAAAATAATAGACTAAAACAAAAAAGGAAGCCACACCAAACATCCCCTAACCAAACAATCTCTAAATATGTTTTGATATCACTTCTATTATTTATTATAGCTTTTAGTTTATGTTTTTTGGTTTTTATTAAAAATAGAATATATTTGATCCATAGTTGTAATAAATATTAAAGATAAAAACTTACTTAATTGAAATTTATAATAAAAAATCAAATTAATAGTGACAACTACATAAAAAATAAATTTAAATATTTAAACTATAATACTCTTTTTTATCTTAAAATACTTATTAATTAATAAATTATATAAATTATTTAATATAAAAAATGTTTTCAAAACATAAAAAGTTTTTTTGGTTTTTATTTTGATTTTTCTAAATTTGGATACAAAAAATAGAATGGAATATAATAAATAAATAAAATTTCTTCTTTAATTTCTATATTTTAAAAAAACAAAAAAACAAAAAAGAATCCATAAAGGATACCAAACACTTGCATGTGATTATGATATTTCTATGAATGGTAGCAAGAGAAAGTTAAGGAGATTTACTGTAGACATTCATAAGCAGGAAGAAGAGTGCCAAAAGCCATAGTGGGATGCTGCAAAAAGAATATCAGAATGAATCAATAACTCATCAGTAACCTAATGAGAAACCTTTTTCATCTGTCAACACAATCTTTATAGAGACAGACCTAATGCCCACGACCACCTTGAAATCATCTTCCATGCATCTCTTTATATAACTGTGGAAGTCAAATTTGCTATTTGGAGCAAAATGTGCCTGCAAAACATGCATGCATTATGTTGTTGTATCAGAATAATAGTTTTTGTTGTATCATAACAAAAAAATATAAACCTTACCAAACAATCCCTAAGACTTGTTTGGTATAGTTATAATTTTAGGTTTTGATTTTTAATATAGGAATCGAAAAAGACAACACACTAATATAGTACAAAAATTGAGAATAAAACGTAAAAATCAATATAAATATTTCAAAATTACAATTAAAAATTACAACCCACAGCAATACCCAACGGACCCTTAAGCAACTCATTAATAATACACAAACACAAAAGGCCTTTTTTTTTTTTTTTTTTCAGGACTTACTTTGATAAACCCGTTTCTGATAGTCAAGTAATCCACCTTGGATACTGATCCAAAGAACTGCCTAAAGAATGCCACCTACCAAATTAGTCAGGAATCCATCAGATCTTCCTCTGAATCAATCAAGCAAGCTTTAAGGAAAAAATATGATTCAGACAGGTCTTTTTAAAGATAATTAGAGAAGGAAAGTTTGCAGGTTTACAATCCATTTGATTCCAGGAACTGCTGAGATCCCAGAGTGACGCTTTGCGAATGAAGTTTGATGAGCGAATCTGAATCTTGTCGGGTCTGTAGAAATCAAGAACAAGAACAATCACAAGAAAGAACAATCACATTACAGTATCAGGAGACAAAAGGAAGAATCACCATTTGTATATTCATACTCCAATGATGCTGTTTCCAGTTCCCACGACTTCCATTTCTTCATCTGATCATCGTCAACAAAGAAGATCGTGATCATGGATTCTACTTCTTTTTCTTTAGATGTTAAAGAAAGAAAAAATAATTAAAAAAAAGCTTACTTTTGCTCTTCCAAGGGCCATAGTTATAACACTGTAGAGAACATGAAACAAGGCAAGAACAAATATAAATATGTGCAGCTGATGAACTCCAGACTGTGATATCAATGACATTTCACCCTGAAATCATGAACATAAACAAATATTAGTAAAAAACGCTAATATTAAAATAATATTTTCTTTTCTTATTTTTGGTAAGAGTATCTCGTTTTCCAATTCCAGTAAAAACTAGGTGGTGATTCATTACCGTTTTCTTGCACATTCCGGACCCACTACCTTCTGCCAAAATTCTGTGCGGTAACCCATCACCGGCAACCGAAAGTAACCTCCGGTGACTGCCTCCAGAGTCTTTCCCGTCATCACCTTTATCACCATCTTTGCTCTTGTAACCATCCTTCGCGTATGGATACTTGCAGGGCAGCATGGAACGCAAATATTTCTCTGAGATGCATATCTCAGGAATAAACCTCGTACCCACAGTGAGTAGTAGTGATATGAATCCCAAGATCATTAGCTCTGCAGCAGCATCACATATATTTTTATCAAACATTAACTGATCGTTAACACATTATGTTAGAATTTTAGTAGATTTACGTGCATATATATACATATATTAAATACTGACCAGACTTAATCTTTTCGAGAGCTTCGATCATAGCCTTCTGTTGGCGTTTCGTGAACCACTGTTGATGAAGCAAAAGTGTGAAACTGAGACATGAAAATTGAAAACAATATAGAAGTAACCATGTTTAAAGGGATAACATTCACAAAAAACCCACATTTCCAAGTGAATGAATCCCACGTTCTATGAGAACAGAAATGATGACGAACACCGCACAAACTCCAGCCACCGCCCATGTGGGGGTCTCCTGCAATGAACGATCTCCTGCAGAGCCACCAGCCATGGCTGCTATAGGAAGTAACTAATTAACGATGATTGACTAATTAGAAGAGAAATTGTTCAAAAGGGTCGTCGAAACTTATAAAACAAAGTCTTTGGAGAAATCAAATGGGAGATAATAGCAATGCAATAGCGCGTTTCAGCTTTGTCGTGTGGCTAAAGGTGGTGGTTTCATTGGGGTGGCTAAAGTTTGAGTGAAGAAAAACCGGCCTTCTTACAGCATTAAAAATCAGACCGCCGGCCCAACTAAGAGAAAATAAAAAGAAGTGAATTTTTTGTGATTTAATTGAATTTTTCTGTTTTTGATTTTTATTTTTATTTTTGTAAATTTTATTGATTTTTGTAAATTTTTTATTTTTATATTATTTTTACAGTGTCTTAGTTGTATGTTGTTTTTTTTCAATTTCTATGTTTTTTTTTAATTTTATTATTTTAAAAACAAATATAAAATATAAAGACAAATAGGCTTAATTTATTCTAAATGGTGTGATTAAAATTTTTATGTTAAGGCAACTTCCAAAAATACAAAATTCATGTTAAGACGTAGAAAATAAGAGGCAAATTACTTGGTAAGGAATTATTTTTTCTTATGTTTTGGATCGTTTAGAAGTCGAATACTTTTTTATTAATTCTTTGTAAATTATATATTTTATGTAAATTATTTAATAAAATTTTAATTTATTATTAAGTTAAAAAATTAATGTAATTAATATTTATACATTGTGATGTATTTTTATATTTTTGACTAATAATAAAATATAATTTTTATCAAATTTTAAAATTTTAGCTTTTGATATAATAAGAATATAAGGAAATTAATATAAAACCTTTTTGTTAAGTGACGTGAAATATAATTTAGATCTCATGATCGTGATGTGTGGTAGTTTTGATGATCTGTAATTCTCCTACTCCTTTTTTTAAAATTCTTAATAATAACCGAGACAGCATATATAAAAATTATTCATTAATTCTAAATGATTTGACTCCAAACTTCATGCTAAGATGTACAAAACAAGGGTCCAATTACCTGTTTATGGTTGAATTTTTTCGTGCCATTTACAAGCTTTATAAGTCAAAAACTTTTTCTTATTATATAATTATTAGTTATTCAACGAATTAATAATTTATCAATATATAGTAAAATTTTAATGTATTTTTATATTTCTAACTATTAATGAGATATATTTTTATTGAATTTCAAAATCATAACTTTTGATTTACTGAATATACAAAATTTTGATTTATTAATTGATCAATTAATTCGGTAACTTACGTGAAAGATAACTTAAATTTCTTCTGATTGTGATGTTGGTAATTTTGATAATCTATTGTTTCATCGTCTTCTTGTTCTTCTTAATAATGATCAAGAGAGTATATATATAATGGGAATCAGTTTTGTCTCTAGTGCACAAGCCTTCGATGCCTTTCTTCATCTTCAACTTTTGCTACAAAGAGAATAGAGAATAGGACAAGGCAAACTTCCAAGTTTTAACTTCAACGTTTAGAATTTTATGATCCCTTTTGTTGTTTTAGATGGATGTCTCGGTTTTGATTTAAGAAAAATATACTCGATCCAAAGTTTGAAGGCAATTATTATGTGATTTTAATAATGTTATAGGTGCAAAATTGAAAGTTATTAGTTGTAGGAAAACATAAATGAAAGAATATTAATCAAAATGAAAATAGAATTCCAACTAATATCATATCAAAATTAAAAGATATATATTTTCAAATGAGTCAACGAAAATGTCTTGATAAATTAACATTAAGTGGGTAATCCCTGCAAAATAAAAATTTAGGATTTTGTGATCTAACATTTTTACTTCGAATTTTTATTTTATAAATTATGCTAAATTTTTACTATAAAAGGCATAATATAAAATTTTAAATTTAGTAATAGTCTTGTGGTTCATCAAAAAGGGATATCTAAGAAATCCTCGTTTTTTGGAGTTTAAATTTTAGTAAAAAAATAATTTAATTTTAAATTGATACAACATTTAAACTCTTAAATTTCATTTAGCTATTATATAATCCTCTTTAGTCGTTTATCTCTATTTTCGGACATGAGCCACCAAAAACCCCTCATCCTTTCTTAGCTCTCTCCTTCATCTCCTAACCTAACTTCTCATCAGGCTTTCCCTCCTTGTCAAGTACGATGAACGCCAAAGAAACTTCGCCTCAACAAGAAAGAATTGTACAACCAGTGCCGGGCCTTGGGTCTGGCCAAAAACCCAAACTAGCTTGGAAAAAAGTTGTGGGAGATCCAATTTCATTTGGGAAAGCGAGATATATAGAATCACTAAAGGATGACATAGATTCGCCACCTCTGTAAACTCTCCAAAAAGGGGCAACCAAGTGGCAGGCGGTATTAATGGACTATTTTGTGGACAAAAGGATCCTCTTCCCATAAGTTCAGCTCTGTGTGAATACTAACTAGAGAAAATTTGGCTTAGAAAATGTTTTGGTTAGTGAGAAAAACCTATTTGTTTTTAAGTTGTCTTCTAAAGAAAATGAAGAACAAATATGTTTAGCTTAATCAACCTACTTTTAATGGGGTGTCTAGCGGTGCATAATGCTCAAATAAGGGGAGTCCCATTGATGGAAAATAAATATTTCATGGAATTGTTACTCTTATCATTCCTATTAATACAAAAGCCGAAGGGGGATTCACTCATGAGGTGTTAATTGGCAAAGTTGATACCGCCATTGATATAGGCACTCACAATATAGTCTTTTTGGAGATTAGTAAGGTGGAAGCACACCCCAATATTGGTGATCATAGGGACCTTATTCCTAGCATCACTAATCAAATAGACAAGTATGTTAAAGCTACAACTAGTAATTCAGTTGAGTAGGGTAAGGGAAAGGAGATTAACAGCTTGGACTCTTTCAATATAGATGATGCAGATGAGAGCTTTAGCACGACCAATGAAACTCATGTAACTTCAAACTTCCTTTTAGGGGATCCAAGCTACATCAACAGTTAACCTAGTAAAAGTTCTAAAAGAAATAACGCTTATAAGAACATTTCCTAATTTTTCATTTCTTAATATGGAATATTAAGGGCTTAAATAGCCTGAATAAGTAGCAAGTCTTAATAATTTAATACCCTTAAAGAAACCTCTTTTTGTTGGTCTTATAGGGATTAAAATAAAGAATGACCCATTCTTGAAAGGTCTCAAATTTTTTGGCAAATCCTGGATCACCTTTAGCAATTATATAACCTACTTCAATGGTAGAATATTGATCTCTATGGATCCCTTGGTCTTGCAGCTATTAGCTCGGAAATGCTCGAACCAATACCTCCACTGTGAAGTGTTGAGCATTCAGGACCAAACTCCTTTATCTATAACAATCATTTATGCAGATAATATGGAATTTCAACAAAAAGTGCTTTGGGATGATCTTGCCAACTTAGTGATCCAAGTTACCACTCCTTGGGTGGTTGCAAAAGACTTCAACTGCATCTTTAACCATATAAAGGTTAAGAGTTTCTCTTAAGTTCCTTGGCTCAAGAATATTTATAATAACGTGCTGTACAGACAAACCAAAGATTGTGATTTGGAAGATCTAAAATACACAAGGTAGTTGTTCACATGGAATAAAAAGCGAAAAGGTAGACATTTTTTTACAGAAAAACTTGATAGATGTTTGGTTAACTCATCTTGACTTTCCTAATTTATGAATAGCTCTATAGAGTTTTGTAATCCTTTGGTATTGGATCATACTCCAATCACTATTCATATTAACTCTGTTCTTACCAAAAGCATTATCCTTCTAAGTTCTTTTTAACTCCTTTCTTACCTATCCTAAATTCAACGAAGTCATTTGTAAGGGGTTAAACTCCACATTTAAAGGAAATTATGGCTTTATTTGTGTATAAAAACTTATGGCCAATAAAGCTTAACTAATCAAACTTAATAAAGGCTCGTACAACCCTATGGAGGTAAAGAGAATTGTTACCTTAGAAACTTTTACATCTTATTAAGACTAGCTAGCTCTAAATCCTCTCAATGCTTCCATAAAAATCTAGGAATCTAACTCCCTATGCAACTATGTCGACTCCCTTAACATTATCCTCTCGCAATTACATTAGAAATCAATAATATTATGGCTCCAGGAGGGGGACATATGTACTCACTTCTTTCATAGAATAATTCAAGACAGAAGGAATAGAAACAGAATTTCATCCATTAGTTGGGGGACGATAAAACTTTATATAAGTAAGAAGAGTAAAAGGAGTAAGCTTTTGATCACTTTGAACAATTATTAGGCTCAGAATAGAGCACGGCTAACTTGCATGTAGATCTCCAACATCGGTTAAAGAATTCTTTTCCATTGAACTTCAGGAGGAGCTGATAAAGGAAGTTACAGTGGATGAAATCAAGAAAAAGTTCTTTAACATGCATCCAGATAAGGTGTTAAGCCCAGATGGTTATAATGCCAAATTTTTCGAAGCACTTAGGACCTTATTGGTGGGATAGTCTAAAATGCAATGCTATAATTTTTCTCAAGTTTTCGTATACTAGCTGAGAATAATAAGACTTATCTTTTCCTAGTCCCTAAGATTGCAAACCCATCCTCTTCCAATGATTATAGACTAATTATCTGCTGCAATGTAATTTACAAAACCATTGCTAAGATCTTAGCTAATGTATTATATTAAAGAAGACTCTCCCTAATATCATCAAGCATAGCCAATCATCCTTTGCGCAAGGTCAATGCATCGAGGATAATATCATGACTGTTCAACACTTATTTAGACATTACAAATATGCATATCTATAAAAAGTTATACGTTGAAGGTAGATTTTAAAAAGGCTTATGATTCTATAAGATGAAACTTCATAACTTTCATTGTGCAGGCTATAGGTTTTCCTAGGAAATTCGTCTCATAGATCAAGACTTGCATTTCTACTGTCTCCTTCTCGTCTCTAATTAATAAAGGGTGTACTAGGCTATTCAAAGTAGCAAAAGGAGTTAGGCATAGGGATCCACTCTTCTTGTACGTATATGTGATAGAAATATAGGTCTTATACAAACTTGTGAAGCTAAACATAGCCAAAAAACTAGATTTTAAGTTCCACTATAAGTGCAGTAAACTTGATATTTTTAACCTCACATTTACAGATGATTTACTTCTTCTTTTTGGCTTTACTTCTAGGTCTATTAGGCTTTTATTACACTCCTTTGAGCAATTCACAACCATATTTAGACTAACATTAAACCCATGGAAGTGTTCTTTCCTCTTGTTTAAAGACTCTCCTGCAGTCATTGGTTTTATTATTGTTTCTAAAGGTCTCCCTTTGCAAGTACTGCCTTTCAAATATTTAAGTATGCTTATATCTGATAGGAAACTTCCTTTCTCGGACTATTATCCTATCATTAAATCGACCTATAGGAAGCTCAATAATTAGTCAAGTATATTGCTTTCTTATAGAGGTCGGTTACAACTCATTATTTTAGTACTATCTAACCTCTATATTTAGTGGTGTTCCCATCTGACCCTCCCTAAAGGAATTGTTAAAACTAGTGATAAATTGATAAAGAGCTTCTTGTGGAGTGGTACTAATACTATTAAGAAGCCCAGGATTAACTATGAGTTCTGCCTTCCAAAGAAATATAAAGGGTTTAGCATTCCTTCTATTAAGATTATCATCAAAAGCTTACTTGATAAAAGGCTATAGAGACTTTATACTGACAAGGAAAGTCCATGAGTTAAATGGGCGTGTATCTATTTCTTTGAAGAGTCTAGTATATGTAGTATTCAAGCTATCCTTCTTCCTCCTTGATATTAAGGCAAATCCTAAATACTTGAGATGCAGTGCAATTAAATTTTAAACACATAATTAAAGATGGGAATGAAACCTTCTTTTAGTATGATAATTGGCACGATTTCGGCTCCCTTTGTAAGCTTAATGACTTTCCTGCTATAAATTCCATAATTCTACCTCTTGCCAAGATGCAAAAGTTTGTTAAGGCTAACAATTGGTGCTGGATTGCTCACACAAGTTGAGGTTTCAAAAAAATATTGGACAATATGCCTTGCTACTGCTCAAATTCCAACTCTCTAGATATTATATATTGGCAACTTTAGAAGTAAAACTTTCTCTATAAAATCATGTAGAACATTCCTTCTCAAATATCTTTCTAAAGTCATTTGATTTCATATGGTTAAACCATGATATAGCTGTAACACCTTAGGACACTTGTCCTTAAAGAAATCAATGCAAGACCACCTAATGGACACTTATCTTCACCATCAACACTTCAGGGACACTTAGCATTACATGAAGCAAGCAATGAACTTATGCAAACATCTTTTTAAGGTAACTCATGCATGATTCACTATATATAGACTAACTAGGATGCATTTAAAACATACAAATGTAAAAACAAGATTAGATGTCTTAGGTTGTAAAGCTCCTTCAAGTCCAGTAAGAAGAGAATGTTTTTTTTATGTTTGCATATCCATTTGCCCCTTATTTTCCATAATAAAAAATGTTGAATCAAAGGAGGTTCCAATCTTGGTTTTGATGATAACAAAACATGTTTGATTACTAATGGTTTGAGTTTATG
>JAOXYD010000006.1:329208-342391 GCA_028565735.1 Pinacopodium congolense
TATGAAACAAGTTCAAATCATCCTAATAATCCAAACTTCAATTTGAACTTTCGAAATTTTAAAAAATATTTAATATTATTGTTAGTCGTGATTTTTAATTATAATTTTTATTAATTTTTGTCCTCTTTTCTATTTTTGTGTTTAAAAAAAAAAGAAATCAAAATTTTAAAAAAAACTTTATCAATCAACCTCTTTGTTTGTGCTCATACTTGGTATTATAGGGCTTGGGCCAACCCTAATTTGAGTTCCTTATTGCTTGCTTATGTATTCATTTGATCTTGGTGAATGGTCGACATGCCAATATCTTAAATTTCACAACTTCCTTTCCCAAGGCCAGGCTTCTACATATTGAATCGTCAAAAGCATACATTGTGATGGTGAATCTCCTTTTGAGAAGGTGTTCACATAATAAAAGTATTGGTTTTCATTAACCACACTTCAAGGGATTTTGATTACTTTTAACATCTAAACCTATAAAACTGGAGCAGTCTCAAATTTTGATTTGCTTACAAAATCAAGCAAAAGTTACAGCCGACATGAGATTCTTTCTGCCAGGACATGGTCCACCATATGTTTAACTCGTGCAGGAGTAACTCAGAGTTCATCTGATCCTTCGTCATTGCCATCGACCTGAAGAGAGCTACTGCACATAATAATAGAACTCTCGTTATCATAGTCATTGATCTATAATCTTAACCTACTGGAGTCTGTCAATCAAGATGCTTAAACAAAGGTAATTACATATGAAGCTCAAAGACCCATAATTTAAATATCTTTAGCTAGCTAGCCAACCTAAGAGCCCGAGTGAATGGACTGAAGATATGACGGATGTTCAAATTCTTTTTTTAAATTGGATTTGTAAACCTACATAAGTAGGTAAAGAACCTAAAGTTCTTGCGCTGAACAAAGTCTGTTTTAAAAAACAGAAACAGAAAACGAAAATAAAAAATCAATACAAACAAGCCCTGAGATTGCTGCCACTTTCAACTAAGTACAATGAGATGCTACAGACTGCAGTAACAATTCTAGCATGTAACTGGTTTTAGATCCATAATTACCCTGAGTGAGTGCAGTGCTTGCTTAAATCTTGGCATAGAACCTTGCCCACACCTCCTACTTTAACAGATCCCTGTTTTATCAAATCTGATAACTGCAATAGAAATTGGTGTCAGTGGCATCCAACAGTCGTCATCTATATCAACATGAAAATGAAATTTTCTATGGGGAAATGGCTGGGCAGGATGCAAAACTCACCTCATCTTCAGTTTCCTCAAGTAACCTGTCTCATTACGAACAATTGGGTTAAACATAACAATATGAAGTACCAATCACACTTCCGCATCTTATACTCTGGGATTTACACTCTGATTTTGAAATTGGGGCATTATTCTTAACTGGATATAGTCTTCATCTTTCGAAACTTAGCTTATTCAGGAGTTTACATTTGTTTAGGAATCATCTATCTCTCATTTAGCATGTATAGAAACTCTCCCATTTCAGAGTAACAATCCTGAAGTGAGGAGACTTGAACCTAGGCTTTATGTATAGTCACTTCACCAACTTGTTGGTCAGAAGTTTGGTTAACAAAATGTGCAAAGTTAAAGCATCAGAATGGATTGCTCTTGATCTTTGAGAAAAAGTTCTCTTTTCTCTGTATCTCTTCACCTCCTATCCTTTTCAAATTAAAAATTCTAAACAAACGAAAACCGTTCATAAGTTTACTAAATATGGCTAGAACATCTAACAATATGCAATGGAAGCCATCTCTAGTGAAATGATATCATTATGAATAAAAAACAAGGAGGACTGCAAATGCCATTTACTGCCTCACCTTCCACAATAAGATGACAAATCTTTTGCATAGGCACGAGCTTCTTGTTTATCTATCAACGAAAGGGGGGAAAAAAAAGACATTAAACTTTTAAAACCTTCAACTAAACAAGACAAAGAACACAAAATAAGGAAACTTAATTTTAACATGCCAAGTTAGAGCCTATGGTCAACATGAATCCAGTATGCTAAGACAAAAATTATAAGTCAAGTGAGGATAAGAACACTCTCTGTGGTAAATTTCATGAAAGAGAATGCAACGAACATCATGCTTTCAGCATATGAAACTTTTACCAATTTGATTGAGCATGAAATCAGAAAATTGCAACTTATTTGAATTAAATCTCAAGTTTCAGTGACATGGTTGCCCGAGCCAAAATTGGTCACAGTACCCCAGCACAATGAGAACATAAATATCAATACGAGCAGATATCGCAAGATAGAACATACTAGTTGTTAGGTTGTCCCAATTATCCACTTTGGTCCACATGTGTGTTCTAGAATCTAACTGCAGAAAAGAGAATAAGGAAATTGAATGTGCCGAAAGGGGAGAAAGAAAAGAATCACAGCTATGATTGAGTACACATCACATGCAGCCTAAAAGTTATGGATGTCCACAAAAGTGCTAAAAGTTGAACAACATTTTCCAGAAATTACTTGCAAATACGAAAAGTTTCAAATTCCCAAATTAAGGACTGTATTTTATAGGCTGAAATTCCAAAAAAAAAAGATATAGTTGCCTCCCATATGAAAGCAGAAAAAAAAAGAAGGTAAGGAAACCATATAAAATTAGAGTTACCTTTCGAAGAGTGTAGTCTTGCATCTTTTCACAGAGCCCATCTAAGAGCTCAACAACTCTCAGCTCGCTAACTCTATTTAAAATATATGCAGAAGAAGATAAGGGCATTAGACATACTTTAAAAGATGTAACTACAGGGGAGAGGGAGAGTATGACAAAAATTATAACACAATAAGTAGACCACATGTAACCTTTGAGCTTATACCTACACTTGGATTGAAAGCAGAAAGAAGCTTTCTACAATTCAGTTAAATCAGAATTAACAAAAATTTCCTTGACCCACCATTCCACATAAGACACACCAATGTAGTATAAGCTACCTAATACAAATGCAGAGTCCATCAACACACGGTAATTTCACCTCATTGTTCTAACCATCCAATCTGAATCTTAAATCAACTTTCAAATTCCATCCTCTCCTGTATACCTTTCTACAGGAAAGAGTAGCCTAATCTACTAGATATTGTACTTTCTCTCCTGAATAAGTAAGGTCAATTGAAACTTTGTTCATTGCTCTCAATACATTAAAAGGTGCAAATAGTCTACCTGTAATCAATCAACTTCCCTTCACGTTGACCTTTAGAGTCCAAGCGATGTCTCATGTCCAAATGATTCCTTGGTTTTTCCTATCAGATTTCAATATTACATCATTCGAAAAACTAATATTCTCACTAACAAAAACAAAATAAGCAATGCAACACTTACATTGGAAAGCCCACGCTCTAACTCTTCCTGTAAAACACCATTACTAATCAGACTCCTGAGTTTAACAATAAGAACATGAACAGATCCAATTTGGACAGAACAAACGAAGACCTAATCTGAAGGTCCTGACATGTCATTTTTACTAGTAACAGACACAAGAGTTACTATATGAAGGTACCACGACGGCATTACAAGCAGCGCATTTGTCGTCGATTCCAGAAACAACGCTTAATGTCAAGACGGTGAACAACATAAACAGCCACGCCGTCGACTCCGTCATTCTTCTGACTTCCGATTACGCTCTTCCGCTCCCGTCGAGCTCTAACTTAATTGTTTCAGCTTTCTCTTCGCTGGTTTAATTTTCTTGAATCGCCACGTCAATATGCCGCGTGGCAGGCTTTCATTCGTTGCCTACTAAGGAAGTGGTGGCCTAGTGGAGCAATGGTATGAATTGTAAATAAATATAATGAGATGGGCATTTACCCGCTTTCGTATTTTTCTCTCACGTTATTAAAACAGCACTTTTTACACCTTATTTAAGTGTTATTACACATTAAATGAAGTTCAAAAATAATATTAAAAATAATAAAAGAGATTCACTTAAATTGTAATAAATATTAACGTACAAATTTTATTTTAATCAATAGTTAAATAAAATATTTTTCAAAATATAACAAATCTAGATTTACTAATTTTGATACAATATTTCACAAAAATGTTAAGTAATCACACATTACTACCAACGATAATCATCAGCCTCTAAATAAGGTTTAAGAGTGATATTAAAAATATTTAAATTTTCATAAAATATTGCCTTTAACTAATATTTAAATGTTTTAAAAATCACAATAAATTTAAATTAACCAACCATAACATCATATAAGTTAAATTGATGACCTAATTATTAAAAATTGATATAAGTCTATCTCAATTAAAATTTAGAATATTAATAGTATAGTTTTAAAAAAATTAAAATATGAAGTGATATTAAAAATAACATTTTCTTTTAAAGTTTATGTAAACGTTATGTCATATTTATTTGGGTTTTGGTTTTTTGTTTTAGATTCCTATTTTTCTAAATAAAAAAATCGCAAAAGAAATACACTAATAAAGCATAGAAATAAAAAAAGAAAACACAACAACCAATAAAAAATACAACCACAAAAAAAAATCACAATTCACAACCCAACTAAATATCTCCTAAACTAAATACTAATAAATGTTAGTGTATTTTTTTTATTATTATAAAAAGTTGGTATTTTCTAAAACTTTATTCAAATATTAAAAGTTAAAATGTATATTCCACTCAATGCTTTATCATCATCCTCATATTATTTTATGATTCTCATATTACTAAAACTATACTTATCATGTTATGAATGAGGTTTAAAAGTGACATTAGAAATAATAATAGAAATTTACTTTATTTTTTATAAAATATTAAGATGAAAAAGTGTCATTAAACTACTAGCCATCGTGAGTGAGAAGTTGTTCCTTCTCTCTTCTCTACCTGGACCCGTCCTCTTGTTTCAACTTGTAATCTTTTGTTTCCTGTCCTTAACTACTTTTGTTATTATGTTGTTACTTGTCATCTGTTTTTGGCCTTCTTTATGTCCTTTCTATATTTCTATTTACCTTTTCTTTTCGGGCTTCCTTTTCTTTAGTATTCTTTCTGGTCTTTCTACTGTCCTTCCCCTTTAACGTTCTTTCCTTTGTTGGTAGCTGAGTTTTGAATTTCAAAACTCCTGCCTACCTTTGAATATGATTATGAATGCTTAGATTCTTTAGACTTCTCTCCTATTAACCAGCCTTCCAAACAGGTGGTTATCCCTTCAGTTGTTCCCTCCTCTTTTGGTTTTTTGGAGCAAATTTTAAGGATTAGTCAGGCCTTTAACAATGCACTGCGTCTACAATGACTTCAGTTAGTTCCTTGGAGACTCAAAATGCAATACCTACAATCGTAAACAATCAACATGTTTGAGTAGCTTTTGTTCAACCTCTTAACTAAAGAAAGAGTTAGGGTCATGTTGTAGGGGACATAAACCATGCTAAGAAGTTGAGATATATCCTTTTTTAAAAGTAGGGTGCACCCACCAAAAGAGGTGATGTTGGAGGGAGTTACAAAGTGGTCAAACTTCTTTAAAGGCTTTTATTTTGAAAGATTAACTTATCTAGTAGGTAAATCTTATGGGGTTACTCAATGGAAAAGTTGGGGTCTGGAGGATGTTCTAATTGGAAACCAAGACCTTTTTTTGTTCAAGCTTAACTGTCATGTTAGTCTACACAAGGTTCACAGGTGTGGGCTTTGAAACATGCAAAGGAGACCGTTGTTTATTTAATAATAGATGTTGGATTGAAACTTGAGTAATTTATGCAAAACCACATTCTAATTAGGATTCACTTTCATAACCTGCCTTTGGAATATTGGACAGCTTTAGGAATCAGTCATGTTGCTAGTTATATTAGGAAACCGATATGTATGGATGAAATAACAACTTCTATTAAAAGAATTAAGTATGTTAGGGTTTACGTTGATGTTTCTTTGTATAAGGAGCTTCCAAATAAAGTTCTAATTGTAAGGTTATTTAAAGAGGAAAGGCTAGTAGAGGATAACATTTTAGTTTTTTATCAATGGAAGCCCTCCCCTCATTAAGTACAAAAGTTTGGAAATTTATAGGCTAAGTATTTTGTGGAGGAGACTGTACTGAACTTATGAGGATTGAGCAAGAGGCACAAATAGAGAATCAAAATCATAATGGTGACCAAAACTTGGAGACTCGTAGTACTACCAATGCTACTGTAAGAAAGAACAAATAAGATAATCTATTAGAGACATTTATTTCTTAATTTGAAGTTATTAGCCATGGTAATGATGTTGTTACTCTATTACATGAAATATAAGTGCAAATGCAGAAACATGTGGAAGTGCTAAAGTAGAAACAACAATCTGGAGACTTTGGAGAGGATAGAATTTTCTTTAATGCAACCAAATTTGAATTAAGAATTTGTAGTTCTTGGGGAGGTGGAAAAAAGAGGATCTAACATTATTTGTTAAGTAGTTTCAAAAATCAAGTGATTTTAAAGTGATTTCTGAAGTTGTATATGTAAGGAGTTTTTCCTAAGAGAACAAAGGTGCTCAATAAGTGTTCTTACAATCTCTCTCCCACAAGACGAGGAGTAGTAGCACCAATAAGTGTATTGATGAGTTAAGCACTAACCCAGTAACATAAGAGAATTTCAAGGTCCAAATAAGGAAATTGGGAAGAAAGTTATGGGTTAAGGCAAGTTATGCCTCTTCCCCTTCACAATTATCATATTATAGAGTGTTTGGGGTTTAAATAACCCAAAAAATAATAGGGAATGTGATTTTATTAATGCAAAAAATCCTAGTATCATTGGACTACTAGAAACCAGAATCAAATCTAATGTAATTAAGAAATAATGGTATGTGCCTAAACATTGGATTATGGTCACAAATCATTTCTTTCATTATAATGGAATAATTCTAATACCACATGATCCCAACTTGGTCAATTTATTGACCTTAAAGATGATTGATCAATATTTACATATGGAAGGAATGTTATTAGAGAGCGTTACCTATTTTAATCTTTCCATTATATATGCTTCAAATTTTGCTTTTCAAATAAATGTACTTTATATAACATATAGTTGTTAGGGAGGGTAATTTTTAATCTTTAGCTTCAAACAATGATTTTAATTATACTTTGTTGGATGAAGAAATAGAAAGTTCTAGGTTTGGGAGAAGTTTTTATTAGGCCTTTAGGGATTGTATCAATGTTGTTTAAGTGGTTAACCTGAGGAGTGTTGGTAATGTCTTATGTGGTGGAATAAGTGTAGTGACTCGATTCTTATATATATAGGAATTCACTATTTAAAGAGTCATTTCACATACATAATTGTGAATTGCATTTCATATACATTCTTAAATTGTGATTTGGAATAATGGTAAATGTGTTAGTTACATTCAATTGATCATTTCTGGGGATAAGTGATTTTGATGTGATTATTGTGCAAATGTTAAGTTATTTGTGTTTATTCGGATATTCATTAGAATGTCGAGTAGGTGTCCTATGAGAGTGGGATGCTATAGGTTTCATGACCATTTATCTTAACTGCTCTTTTGTAAGCTATTTCCTAACCCATTATGGATTCAGATTGTTGTCATAAGAGTAACTCATTGTTAATATTTATGTCAAATGAAATTAATCAAGCACTAAGAGCCTTGCTACTTGCTACAGATCTTAAATTAACTATAGATGTTAAAAAAGATGATGATATTTTTCACAATAAAAGATGTGTAAACAACAATAAGATTTGTTATAGATAATGATAGTGAGTTTGGGAAGGAGGTGAGAGGAATATATGGAGGTTTTACTATAGGAAGGTTTTTAGATTGAGTGCCATGTTGAGTTTTTGTTGTAAAATCAAAGAAATAAAAATCCCTATGCCAACAATACATATCACTAACAAGTTCAACTCTCTTATAGTCTTTGCAGAGTTCACATATAGTTAGAATTTGATGAAGATTGATAGCTTTCTATCAAGTAAAGTAGTATCAAATCTTTTAAGACTAGTCACTATGCTCATTTTTTAAACCAATATTTCAAGTTAATCCTAATATTAACTGTTTATTATTTGTAGTCTTATCTATGCCTACTCTAATTCAGCCATTCCTTATTTTAGACCAATTAAGGTTAGTGCATCTCGACAACAAGTAATATAGTAAATAGTGAGTTTGGATATTGTCTTCAACAGGGATCTATTACAACTACTAGGCTAAAAGGTGTTTAATTATCTAGAAATTCCAAATAGCTAATGAACTAAATTAAATAATTAAACTAATAATAAAGAAATTAACTATTCATTTTAAATTTAAGTAATGAATGAGGTTCTGCCAATCTTAAGATCTAACTAAGGTTTCAAACTTCAATAGATTAACTAAGTCTATGGAATTTCTATATAACTAGATCTAAAATATCTTCTACAAAATATGATAAATTTGGGATTAAGTCAATGCCTTTTCTTTGTTAATTTTATTTCATTGTTTAACCATTCAATGAACTTAGATTAATAGGCATAAAGATCAGGAATTTCAAACATAAAATCCTCTTTTAGATTTAAAACCCTTATAATTAATTAAAGTTTAGTTATTATCAATTATGTTGTTTGTTGATTTTTCTAGCAACTAAAGTAAATTCCTTGGATCTCTAATTACTTATGAATCTATTCTACATGGCCAGTTTAAAATAGAAGGTTAAGAACTCAAATAAATAAAGGTCTTCAACATATAATAAGATAAATACATAAGACAACAATCATTCCATCTACAACCATATCCCTAACTAAGACAAATTAGGCAAACATAATCACCAATAAACTCAAACATATAAACATGAAACTTATAACTATTAATTAAATAAAATAAAGATTCAATATAAAATAGAAGTAAAGAGTTAAAGAGAATACAAATGAAATTGATATCTCAATTTCAATCCTTCCTCTCCAATTCATCTTGCCATAACTCACTAACTAAATGCCAAAAATAAAAAAAGAAACAAAAACCTAAAACTAACAAAAACAAAACCTAACTAAGAACAAGAACGAAATGTTATTCTATATTAACTCTAAAGTTAATATGTCCATTATACTAACTACATTAGAATACATCAATTCATTATCAAAATTATTCTAAGACATCTAAAATAATCACTTTCAAACTAACTAAAATTCAAGTATACTCTAATCAAATATCTTATACTCTTTCTCCACATTTAAACTAAAAATTGTCCTCAATATTAAAATAATATAAATAAAAATAATAAAAAAAAGAATGGAAAATTAAGGCCCTTGAATTTGTAGACCTTGTTACAACTTGTAGCCATCTATGTTAATTAAAAGAGATGAAGATCCAACTATGAAAAAAGGGAGCAAAAGCACACAAAAAATAACATAAACAAAATCCTACACTACTACAAACCTCAATAGTTAGGTTACGTACCAACAAATGCAATGTTAAGGTCTTTTAGCTAGATCCTCCAGTTAAAGGATGATACTCCTCAGGTTAGAGAATGATAATTCTCTTTCTGGGTCCATATCTCTCACTTATGTTTTCAAATCTGGGATGTCTTACAAAAAATACACTAGCTACTCACCTACTATTAGATTTCTTCTTACACCTCCTTTATCTTATGTATTGTACCTTGGTAAAAGATCTTGATATCAATTTCTTATTGGCAATAAGAAACTTTAATATCAACAAAATCAATTAATAGGTACCTATTGTTCCTCCTCAAAGATTACATCATCAATAGCTATTTCCTTGTCCTCGTCTATCTTAAATGTTAATTCCTTCCCACAATTAATCGTTTCTTCCTTTTCTTGTTCCTTTGGCTTCATCTATATAATACTAAGCATATTTACTTGCTTATAATATGTAATCACTTTAAATTTCTGCCAATCTAGATCTTCAAGTTATGGATAAAAGTTTCCATACGTTCTTTTCAAGTCTCATTCTTAGATATGTACTCCATTACAAGCCTTTCAAAGCTCGACTCCTCTTCTTGTTGCTATTGATAGTAATATGATGGAGACAACAAAATAAGCTAAATTAATCTAGAAGTTATATAGTGATACATTCAAATAAAGATATGGATGTCGCTTTAGTGATTCTCAAAAGCCATCCAACTATCTTCACCAATATTGATTGAAGTTATGCGGTCATTGTGCTACTACTAAACTGAAACTTAAATAAAAAAATTAAAAACATAAAATTTGAAAAAATAAAATAAATTCTATACTAATCAGTATCAATATATCCTTAATATTACTAAGATTGATCCCTAATAATAGTGTAAAAACTTGTTTATGATCCAATCTTTGCTTATTTTAATTCAATCAACCCTAATGTAAGACCAACTTAAGGCAAATGCACCTCATCAATAAGTAATATAGTAGACAGTGAGTCCATATATTGTCTTTCACAAGGATCTACTATAACTACAAGGTTAAAAGGCATTTAATTATCTAGAAACTCTAAATAAAGTTAATGAACTAAATTAAATAATTAAGCTAATACTTATTAAACCAAGGGAAGTTCTAATCTTGATTTTGATGATAACAAAACAAGAACTTTTGTAATGATTTAAGTTTTTGTTGTAAGTATGTTTGATGGATGAATTCAATGTGGAATGTTTATGCTTGGAGGCCAAAATTAAAGATAATTGAAGAATAAGAAATGTGGTAGCTCCAAGACCTTGTATTTGTAATTTTAAACTTGTTTTTAAGTTTCATTTGAAGTTCAATTCATGAAAGGCTTTTAAGTTTGCATTCATGCATTTTCTAAGTTCATAGTTGCATAAATGTTTACCTAACGGATCAAAATTTGTGTTTTTGGTTTTCAAATCAACGTGGCTATTAGAATAGGCTTAAAATGTGTTATGTGACTTGTCCATATTAGCTTTGAAGCAAAAGAAACATGTTTAAAATGATTTGCATTAGTTTTAGCTTTGTTTAATTTCAACCAAAAAGCATTAATTGGATTATAAATCAAGTGATTTTGTGTTTTTGGTTTCAGAATTTGTCTCTTAATATATAATTTCACTTAGGGAGTGATTTAGAATTTTTTTGAATTAAATTGAATTGAAATAAAATGGTTTGGATTGGATTTAAACAAGTTTTGTGTAATCTACAGAATTTGGTATCAATTCTGTAAGCATATCAATTGGCCAACCAAAAGGAAATGGTTAACTGAACTCTAATTGATCGATCGAAACACTAATAGTTCCAATGACTAGTTTTTGCAAGTCTCAATTCTTCAACGAATTTTTAATATACAATAGCTCATAAATTGATATAACACTTTTGATATGTTTGTTTAAAAGTGTCATTCAAAGATATAAACATGAACTCATACTTTATTGATGAAATAAAATAAAGAGTTAATACAAAGTAGAAGTAACGATTTGAAGAGAATATAACCGAAATTGATATCCTAATTGCAATCTTTCCTCTCTAATCCACCTTAAACACTCTTGAAAACCATAACTCACTAATTGAAAGCTAGAAAGAACAAAAGGAATAAACACCTAAAACTAAGAAAAACAAAATCCTAATTAAAAACAAGAATGAAAACCCCTCACAACTCCTCACATCTATCTTTAACTCTACTATCTCCTCTCTTTTTCATTTTGCCTCCTTCCATCCTTTTGGTTTTGATCGACTCTTAAGGTTTTGAGGAAACCTTCATATGTTTCTTGGGGTAATTAAGTCATTTTTTATTCAATTAATCTCGAAATCTCAGGTTTTCAGATGTGCAACAATGCTTATACTAAAGTAAAACTGTGTCGTTGAAGGAAACCATTGTTCTTAGATGTTCTTTTACAAAGTTTTCCACTTTTTTGAAGGTATACCAATGGTTTCAATAGGACATAAATAATGTTGTTATGAAAGGCCATTTATGTTATATCCTCTTGCACAAATTATTTGTCCTTTGTCCTTTTTCACACGTTAACCTATCAAATTGACATGCACTTGAAATGTAACTAAAATAACTCTTAAAAAGGAAAATTTCATACATCAATAAGGATGAAAACAAAATCTTAAAATATGACATAAAAACTTATATAAATTACTCCTATCATATATTAAAATGTTTGGATGTAATAAACATATCAATCAAACAAAGTGTTTGATTAGATAAAATAAGACAATTGCAAAAACTGATTAGATGATAATTGAAGCAACACATCTTTTGTATTGTTTCAGTTGACACTAAACTTCCAAGGGCTTTTAGTTCCAACAAATTTAAAACTAGATTTACAAAAGTGGTCTTAATCATTATGTTTCCTTACTTAAATTAAACCTAAATATTAAAAGCCTTAAATTTTAACAATAAGTTCATATATAGAATGTAGGTTTAAAAATAAGTTTAAAAAATATGCAAATTTTAATTTCAAAACTTGGATTTAATTCATTATTTATAATGTGACATTTTATATCAATTCTTGATATGCCAATATAATAAACAAATTTAAACAAAAATTAAAAGTTGACCAAAATCCTAAATGATTATGCAAAAGTGAGTTATTTTAAGCATCGATAAAGATCAAATGAGTTTACACGTCAAAAATACAATACTAAAACTATTTAACTTTGATCTTCTTATCATGATCTAAATTTTTGACTTTTTCATTCTTGATATTTATTCAAACGTTTGCTCTTATTTTCTTTACTTGAAATATCAATTTTAGACTCCAATATAAATTCTTGAATAATTTGCATTTTCTTATCTTTCTAACATATCAAAAGCTAAAACATTCAAAGCAATTATATTTTATCATCATTAAAACCAATCCCCTTTGATTCAATATATACTTTTAGAAATCATGTTTATTTAATATTTATCTCAACATTAAAGATAGTTTTAAAAAATCTATAATAAGCTTTTAGTTGTCACTTCTTTAATATTATTGAATAATCAAATAAGATTCACATTTCGTCTAATTTTATGTTTGTGCTTATGTTAAAGTCAGGGTAATCCCCATCATTATTTTCATAAAAATTAGGGATAACAGTCAATCAAGTGATCAAGTTTTTGACATTTTTTCAATTAGGTAATCAAGTTTTAAAAAATTTCAATTGAGTGATTAACATTTGAAAAGTTAATCAGTTGAGTGAAAAAACTTAACGCCGTTAGTCAATGATCCGGCCCGGCCCAATAACCCGGATCCAACCCGGCCCACTTCAACTCTTTTTACCTCTTCTGGTTAATTTTTTAAATGTTAATCACTCAATTGAAAAAGTTTTTAAATCTTAGTCACTTAACTG
>JAOXYD010000006.1:342491-357877 GCA_028565735.1 Pinacopodium congolense
GAAATAAATTTAAGGGAAAAAAGTAATTTTAAGATATATAAAAGGAATTTCCTTAATTTTATTTTTATACGAGTAAGTTCAAAAACTAAACAATATGAGAAAATCATAATGAGAAAACTAATTTTCATTAACTTTTCAAACGTTAATCACTCAATTGAAACTTTTAAAAGTTTGATCACTTAACTGAAAAAATCAGAATAAGTTGATCACTTGTGTAACTATTATCCCTTTTCTGTTGTATTTCAATTTCTATACTATATTAGTGTATTGTTTTTTTTCAGTTTTTATACTGTTTTTTTCGAGTTTAGAAAAGCAGAAAATCAAACAAAAAAACCATAATGAAACCAACACATGCTCTTATATTTGATTAGAGTTGTCCACAACATTTAACTAGATGGTCTATGAGGACGGCTGCTTAATGTTAGTGGGCGGCTAGACACTAGCAACAATTTGATGTCAGCGGGCAAGCGCATGAGATTTTAGTATATGGAGGAGTAAATAGTAGGTAAAGAAGAAATAGAATGAAAATAAAAAACAACAAAGAAAGAGGAAGGGGCTAAATTGACATATCAAAATGATATTGTTTTATTAAACTGTAAATAATTAGTTTTCATGAATTTCAAAATGACACTATTTTGATACGTCGTCTTGAAGTTTAATAGAAAAGCTAGTGGACAACTATGTAACAATGCCACGTGACAATGTCATGTCAATATAAATGTCACGTATTTTGATTATATGACATTTTATTAGTTTATGTAAGATAAAATTAATAGAAAATTAATAAATGATAGTGATTCTAAATTTGATAAATTTATTTGATAGTTTTGAATTTATAAAAACTTAAATATTAGTTGATTAAATTATAAGGCCATATAAATTTAACTATAACTTGAATTTTAGGGGTCATTTGATATTATTATGGATTGTGATTTTTAATTATAGTTTTGATATATTAGTATTAGTTTTTGTGTTTTGTCCTCGATTTCTATGTTGTATTAGTGTGTTGTCTTTATCGATTTTTGAGTTAAAACCAAAACCAAAAACCCCAACTATTAGTAACATTTAAGGTTTGTTTGTTATTCAATTTATTTTTTATTTTTATTTTTTAAATACATAAATTAATAATCAAACATGTTTGTTTTACTTATGTTTATAAATATAGTTTATAAATTTATAAAAATAGAAACAAAAAAGCTATAAACTAGAAAATTTGGTTTCTTTTTATTTAATAAACAAATATAATACATAATTTTTATTATATTAAATAATATAATTATTTAATATATATTTTAATTATAAAATTTAGATTTATTTTATTTTTATTTATAATCACTAAATTAATTTTTTATTTTAAATCTTAGTTAAATATGTTTTTGATTTTAATTTTGATTTTTACTTTTTTTTAATGGAAAAGAGTCTCTTCTTTGCCCGCGTCCAAACGCAAATCGCCCGAAGTCGAAATTTTCCCGCTCAGAAGTTTCAATCACCATACCCCACTACAAGTATTCCAGCTGAGACTGAAGCAGCTCTTTTCAACGACCACCGCCAAAGAACCGAACAGCGATGGTATCTGCAACTCCAGTGACCACCCCGAGCCCTAACCCTAGCCCTAAGCCGAAGAATGTGTATCACGTTGGAGGAATCCCAGTGGAATTCCCGTACCAACCGTACGGCACACAGCTCGCATTCATGGGTAGAGTCATATCAACGCTTGACCGAGCCCTCAGAGACGGCCACTATCACGCGCTTCTCGAATCTCCGACCGGCACCGGGAAATCACTCTCGCTTCTTTGCTCGACTCTCGCTTGGCAACAGAACTACAAGCTGAAGAAACAGCAGGCAGATCAGGCGAAATCGAAACCCGACCCGGAGGCGATGACCGATCCGCTGGGTCATGGCGGTGGATTTATTCCGGAGACTCAGCCTTCGAGTAAGTCAGCGGCCGATTATTTAACTAATCCATAATCTACTTGATTTAGAAATGAAAGGGAAAATAATTCTGATGCGCTTCTTTGTTAAGGAAATCTGCCTTCCAGTATCACAGAGCCGGCTCAACCTGCACCAAGCAACAAAAATCAAAAGAAGAAAATCGTGCCCACCATATTCTATTCATCGTAAGTTTTTCTACTTAATTAGTCCACATTTCATTTTCTCATCTTATTTAATTGTTAGTAGAAGTTTATTGCTCTGAGTGTTACCAAGGATTACCGAAGAAGCTTTTATGTGACCATATTATTTTACCTGTAGCGAAGTGATTTTTCGCATATGATGTACCTTTCGATTTCTTATATGTGATGCCCTTAAGTTGGCATTCTCTAATGTATCAGCCGAATATTACAATCTTAGACCAGAATGTTAGTATTTATTCTCATCATGGCATAGAGTGGCACTCTTATGGTGAGAGGATGAAATCCTAGTGAAAAACTTGTAGGGAGGCTACTATGTCAAATTCAAAATCATGAGAATAAACCAAATTCATATTTTTACATTTCCTTAAGGCATACAATTAACCACTGCAGATCTGTGTTGCTTTTTATTGAAGGAGAACGCATTCTCAACTTTCCCAGGTGATTCGTGAATATAGGAAGACTGCCTATCGGGTACCAATGACAATTTTGGTAGGTTTGTTGTTTCTCAATAAATGACTAGCTTATATTCATTCTGTCTCCCAACTGGCTATAGTATACTACTGGGGATTCTGACTTGCAGTTTTTGTGTTCTGAAGGCTTCACGAAAACATTACTGTACAAATAACCGTGTAAATGGGAAGGACAATCTTGACGAAGAATGGTATGATTTCTTTATAAAGCAATACATGCTTTTATTTATTTATTTATTTCCTTCCCTTTTGTTAATTAAATTGTTTTGTCAAATATTTCAGTAAGCTTCTTCTGAAGGATCAGGAACTTGGATGCCCACAATTCAAGTGAGTTTTCTTCAAACTGCAGGGATTTACTTCATTTTAATTCTCTTTGTGACTAGTAGTCATTCTTTATTGCAGAAATGCTCATAAAGTGAAAGGTCATCCATCACTTCAAAAGGGGGGTTGCCATGAGGTCCATGATATTGAAGATCTAGTAAAAATTGGGAAAGTTGTTAAAGGTTTGTGATATGCCTTTTAAAACTTCCAGTAAATTGGACCATTTCACTTGTTATTCTCTTATGTACCTTCTGAAGCTTTGTCTCTGTATTTTTGATGTTTCTGATACATATTCTTTCCTTTCTCCTCATTCTAGGCTGTCCGTATTATGCTGCTCGTTCCATGGCAGATGATGCGCAATTGACTTTTTGCCCATATAACTATATAATCAATCCAGTTATTCGGGGAGCAATGGAAGTGGACATTAGAGGAGCCATCCTTGTTCTTGATGAAGCCCAGTATGTCTTCTAAGTTTCTTTTCAACACTCTTATACCAGAGATTTCAAGATTTTGAATTCTTCATTCATATATTTTCTTAAGCACAAAATTTGGACATTTTGAGTCGGTTTATCTTCTTCAGCCAAAAGGGATTCTTTGGTATGAATGTGGCAATGGTGTAGGTCTTTGCATTCTTAATAATAACTCAGACATTCCTAATTTCATAGGGTTTCCTAATTTTTATCTGCAAGAAAGAGGTGGAAAATTGTTTGAATTTCTTTATGCTATATGCAATGTCATGAAAATTAAAAAATCAGAAAGAAATTCATGAGTTTTGTTCATGTTCTTCATATATGATATTGAACATCGAATGTGAAGTTGAAAATTTTGTAGCTGCTATGTTTAGGTCATATGGCTGATCATTTCCAGATATTACTAAATTTAACACAGCCATTTCAAGATTTGTAATTGTTACTGATCATGTTGCTTACATTAAGGTCCATCCACCCTTATCAATAATATATATATATTTTCCATCTCCAGCAATATAGAGGACATTGCTCGCGATGCTGGTAGTGTTGATGTCGAAGAAGATGTTTTGCATAGTAAGTCGTGCACAAGTTTAGCTTTTTTATTTTTGATGTTATCTTGTTTATACTTATTTCTATCTTATTCTTTTGTTTAAGAATTGCAGATGGAATTAGGGCAATTATGTGGAGTTGATGCTATCACTTATCAACCTTTGTATGAAATGATACAGGCAAATAAGTTGTATTTGATGGTTTTTGTGCTCTTAGTTGTGGTCCTCTTCTGCGTGTAATGTGTGATTGAATTGTGTAGGACTTGTCAAGTTGGATTGAACGGAGGAAAGACACATTGGAGAAGCGTGAACTGCAGCTTTATGTCTCTTGGTCAGAAATTGACTCATAGATATTTAACAAACATTATTTCAATTTTTCATTCACATTTTACTTCAAGCAGGGGACTTTGTACTGATTATTATTCTGCATGTGGCTATGGCATAGCTGGACTGGTGACAAGGCTTTGAAGGAGCTTCAAGAAGCTAACATTTCCCCACAATGCTTCCCCATCTTGCTGGAGTGTGCCACAAAGGTTGTGACTAGTTAATCATCTTGGAGTTCATTATCTGCTTCGTATTACTTGTGACAATATTGACACAGATACTTTTGGTTTCAGGCAATCAAGGCTTCTACAGACACCGAATCAGATGTGATCGGTTTAAGTGGCATGGCTGTGACAACACTGGAAGGTACAAGACCATATCCAGTGCTTGTTTACTGCCAAAGAACCTTGTTACGGTATCTGATTGCTTATGAAATGTTAAACAGGTCTATTCTCTGCACTCACTTATTTCTTCTCGAGAAATGGTGCTCATGTATCTGATTATCAGCTTGCTCTGCAACGAAGTGTTAAAAGAGATAGAAGTAAGAAATTTATAGTGATCTATTCTTTGATTACATGTGAACAAGAACTTTGTACTGATCTATTCTTTGATTACATGTTAACAAGAAATTTATAGTGATCTCTTCTTTTATTACATGTTAACAAGAAATTTATAGTGATCTATTCTTTTATTACATGTTAACTGTCAGTACTGTTTTGTGTTATTCTTTTTGTATGATATGCGCTGTATGGCTTCTTCTCAACTGATCTAAAATTTGGACTTTTCCTTTAACAACGAAAGGATGTCGCAGATGCTTATCAAACCTCTAATTACTAAGCTCTTACAATTCCTTGCCTTTCCATAAGATATGGTAGATTTCAATCTTGAACAGATAGAGATAAAGTGCTACATGTAGGATGTTGACTCAAGTTATTTTGATGATACAAATTCTGTTCTTGTTAGGTGCAGGGCAAATACTTGGGTGGACAAATATTTTAAGTTTGTGGTGCATGAACCCAGCTGTTGTTTTCGGCGACATTGCCAATCTTTCTTTGTCTGTTATTTTAACATCTGGGTAAGTGTGATGCATCAACTTGTAGTGACTCTTAGTGCACTAAATTATACATGCATCTCCTCTATGGTCTTACTTGCAATTATCCTAGAAGCTTAACTGATGGTGTTTAGCCCATAACTTCTCCATGTTGCTGTACATGCAACTTTTTGCAAGGTCATTCATTGATCCCGACCCTCTAAGGCTTCAACCTATACATTTAAGGCTTCAACCTATACATTTAAGAATGCCACTTAGCTCTTTCCACTTATTTGTGTCCCTATATTCTCTAAATTGTCCATCTTTGTTATCCCAGCACAATCATGCCATGCACCTGTCTCTGCATTTTCAGTGGAGAATAGCACATTTGACATTCATGGCTTGTAAATTTAGCAAAACTTAGCAGATCACTGGTTCCTATACATTTCATTCATTTTAATGCTCTGATATAGTATAATTGGCAGTATAACCTAAATCTTGCTTGTGCCATTTTAGGACCCTGTCACCAATGAATTCCTTCTCATCTGAGCTTGGAGTTCAGTTTGGAACCTCTCTGGAAGCTCCTCATGTAATTGATTCTGAATCACAGGTATGACTTGTGATTTTGTTGATGCCTAGTGGTAGTTCTTTTGCACTGTTATGAAGCATTAGCTATTGCTGTGCAGGTCTGGGCTGCTGTCATATCTACTAGTCCAGATAATTATCCATTAAATGCAAGTTACAAAACAGCAGATGGGTATGCATTTCAGGTATCTCGTGCACTTCTAAGTGAAATTTTTATGATACAGAAAGCCTTATTCCATATGAAATTAAAATGCTAAACTTGACGTGAAGGATGCACTTGGAAAGTCTTTGGAAGAAATTTGCAAGGTTGTTCCAGCAGGCTCCCTTGTCTTCTTCCCAAGTTACAAGCTGATGGAAAAACTATGTACCCGTTGGCGTGAAACGGGTCAATGGTCTCGACTCAATGTAATGAAGTCTCTATTTGTTGGTAAGAGTTATCCTCGTTTATTATGTGGATAATTGATTTTTTGCCTGCATATTAGCTGCTTTTATGCCCTGACTATTTGTAGATTTTAGTTTCTTTAATTTGGAAAAAGAATATCTGATAGAGAACTGGTATTGTAGAGCCAAAAGGAGGAACTCAGGAGGATTTTTATTCTCTTTTGAAGGAGTACTATGACGTGATATCTCGACGCAACACAATAGCAGGAGCGAGAAAGAGAAAGGTTAAGAAAGTGGGCGTGAAAAGCTTACAAGAAGCACAGTCGGAGGAAAGTTTTAAGAATGAAGGAGCTGCCTTTCTTGCTGTTTGCCGTGGAAAGGTGCACAAATCCTGACCCAAAGATTCAGTTTCTCTGATTATTCTAATGTTATTATGGTAATTTTGTGGTCATCATGGTATGGCTGCTTGGAGAAATTTGTGCCATGTGGTATTTTGTTATTATTTTATCAGAACATATCTCATGGAATTTAAATTGCAGTGTGCTATTGTTTGCAAAACTAGGTCCTTTGTAATGCTACGACATCCCTTGTTTCACCCAAACAATTTCATTATTTTGTAGGTTTCAGAAGGTATAGACTTTTCTGATGATAATGCTCGAGTGGTTGTATCCTTTTGACTGATCGAACCTATTGGTGTCACTTAATGTCCTGGTAGGGTTGTTATAGCCCACAGCAGATGGTCAAGTTTTATTTTATTGAACACTCCTCGTTTCTGTACTACATTAACAGCTGTTTGGCCTTGAACAATTAATATCTCAGATAGTAGTCGGCATTCCATTTCCAAACATGTAAGAATTCTTAGAAAGTTACTAAATGTATCACTAAATTATATTTGGAACTTGCAGTGCTTGTTTTAGATTGCGTGATTGAGGTGAAATTTGTTTTCAGAAATGATATTCAAGTTGGTCTGAAAAAGAAATACAATGACACGTATAAATCATCTAAAAATCTTCTAAGTGGGAGTGACTGGTACTGTAACCAAGCCTTCAGAGCAATAAATCAAGCTGCAGGTACTCCTTTACTATATTTTTATTATTAATGCTCTGTAGAATATTAACATTGTGTGGCAAGGAAGCAAGATTACCTATACCAACTACCTGGCTTTTCTATTTTTTATGCTTCTAGTTTATTTTGTTTAACTAGAACTTTTGCACTACACCATCTTAACAACCCTCCTCCAATCACAGTCATATGTATCCTCTTGGCGATTTAAATTTGCAAGTAATTTTGTAGCTTATTTCATGTGTTATGACAACATGCTTTCTTGCTCCTTTTCTGTTCCTGCAGGCCGGTGTATAAGGCATAGGTTTGACTATGGAGCCATCATACTCTTAGGTAATAAATCAAAGTAATTATCATACCTCAAAGTAATTGCACTCAATCTTTTCCTTTATCTGGGAATCAATTCATTTCTGGTAATTTTCCAAGCAGATGAGCGCTATCAGGAAGAACGGAATAGAAGTAATATCTCAAAGTGGCTAAGGAAGTCAATTCGGCATTATGAAAACTTCAACAAGTCACTAGAGGGATTAAAAGCATTTTTCAGAGATGCCAAGGTCAGCTAGACCTTTGTTTCTTTTTTCTGACATCTGATTTCTTCTTTTCTATGATAACATCCAATGAACATAGCTGATCTTATTGAAAATCATCTGCTAAACTTGCCTCCAGGAGAATGTTGGAAAGAACGAGATGAATGCATCACAAAATCCTGACGTTATTATGGAAACTGCCAGGGGTAAAGGCAAGAGCTGTAAAAGACCCACTAGTAAGAAACTGCAAAATTCAGTTCAGTCTGAAATGAAAGTAGTCTCTTTGTCAGAGTGTGATGTTACTTCTCTAGAATTGGAGTTCAAGGGTGATATTCAAGTACAGGCATCTGCACAAGTGGGTGAGAACACCAACAGCTGCAAAGAAGTCATTGACCTGGGTTATGATTCTCAGACAGATACAGGGTAAAACGAGTACAACCTTTTCTGCAACATGTTAAATTTTGAGGACCGTTTTTGGGATTGGTTCCTAATGTTTTGAAGCAGGTCTTAAGATTGCTCATTTAACATATTTGTGAATCTAGTTCTATTTTTTACTAGAGTGCTTATGACATAGTGGTATCAATCTTAAAAAAGAAGGGAACCAATGAAGATGATGAACGAAGTAGTTTAGTTGTTATTTGGCCTGAGCATTACTTATATTATGAATCTAACATGTGTAGTTACTGAAAAATTAACCAGCCAATTAAGGTAGCAATCTTCCATCATCTTATTATGTCAAAGTGCCATAACTCTACAACATAATTGCTGCCTTTCCTGCAGGTGTGTTGAGACGTATTACCCCGAAGATGCAGAAATAACTCTTGTGAAAGAGACCCCTGGTATTGGCAGATGCGGGGTTGTGTATAGTCCAGCATCCTTCTCTAAGGGTGGGAACTCTAGTTCAACCGTGGTTCAGGCTTCTAATGATTTGACAGATGCATCATTTAATTCACCATCTTTTACAAGCCAGAGAAGAACTACTTATCATTTGCTAAAGTCCATGGAGGTTAGTCCTGACAAAGTGTTCACAGTGAATCCCTGCAGCCTGGGACCAGATGTAGAGTCAGCTGTTAATCTTAGTGTTAATTCTCAGACCCAGAAAAGGAGAAAGTACATGGGCTTACAGTTAATAAATGGAGAACTTTCTGATGTTCCAATTATCAGCAGTCCTGAATGTTTCAGTTCCACAAGAAAATTGGTTGTCACTAATGATAAGAATGGCAGGATGGAATTTCCTTGTGATACTAAGGGGCTGCTATGCCAATCCACCATCTCAAATGGTTCTCAATTGCTTCCTTCAGACGATTGCAATGCATCTTGCTTATCTTCTGATACCATTGAGGACAAGGAATTACAAATTTCTTGTGCAGCCTGCAAAAACCGGTTAGGTCTTCCTGAGAAACATTTCAATGTTATGTGCTCAGTGACTTCATCATCAAAAGTTCACCTAGTGTCTCTTGTGAAAGAAAAATTGGACCATTTGAGCAAGAATGCGTCTATGCAAATACCTATCCTCGTTACTGACATTTCATCAGTTGATCCGCGTGTTCATAATAGAAGTTGCGGAGATGATTCTGGAAAAGGAATTTGGTGTGAAGAAGATGGATGTGTTTTCAAATCTATTTTTTGCCCCTTTTGCAGTAAATCCAACTGCATTGGAGTTCAGATCCTGGCAACTGATGCATTGAATGTTCCTTTGCTTAACAAGGTAGGTATTAATCAGAACCTACTTTGGCGTCATTTATATTTGATGTCCTTCTCTTACCCAGTTCCATGTGCAGATATTGTTCTATTTTCACTGTCTGGAAATTCGGAGTCATGATGCATCAAAAGACATGGCGACAAAGGATGATGAGGTAAAATTTTATGACAAATAATTAGCTAGCTTTTTGTGATGTGATAATTTACTCCAAGTCCTAAGAATGCAAGAGAAAAGACAATTAGACAAGTACAAAAGAAAGTTTGAGGATGCCCTTTCACGGGTAATCTAGGAAATTTGTGAGAGAGGTTCAGAGAACTCAAAGAAACAGTGGAACTGAGTGTGCAATTGAGGAAGAAACAGAAACTGAGCCCAAATGAGAGAGGGAGAAGGAGAAACAATTAATAAAAGAGACAGAATAATATAATCAAGAAGGGCAGGGGGATAAAATATAGGAAATTCGGGAAGAGCACTAAGAGAAAGTGAGGAATGAAAACAAAATTTTCTGGCCCTTCATCAGTTTGATTCTGTGGAAATCTTTAATTTGTTGAATAACATTATGATTTTTTCCAGCTAGGAATAAATTTCAATAGCATTTTTATAAACTTCTGTCCTAATAAATAGAATCAATCTAATTTCAGACCACAAGACTAGGAAGAGGAATAGCAGTAAGAGAAAAGGTACCGATTTTGAAATCCAATGAGAGATTCTCATATTCCCCGCAACAAAACTCCGGAGGCTGGAGGACTACAAAACCAAAGGTTTGAACTTAGACATATTTATGCTTATCAATTTCAAGCCTCAGCCGCTGCATGCTTACATTTTAATTTTCTTTGCTCCACAGCCACTACCAAAGAGAGGCTTGGTTTCTTCTGGACAATGTCAACGTTCATCCATTACTAGAACTTCCAAGTAGCTTGCAAAGGTTGCCAGTCCATATGGATAGTCGAAAATATTCACTCACTTGACAAAATTGGAAAAATATTAGATATTTTTTACTTCATCTGTCTTGTATATCTTTTTGGTGCACAGGGATGGTATCAAGGTTGAAATACAGAGTAGATGGATGGCATTTTTCATCCTTTCTGACGCTGATTTTGTAGTAAATTACGGTTTATACGAACTGTACAGGAAGACAAGAAAAGCATAGTTATTTAGATACTGTTGCCTAATTGCTTATGTATATTAGTAAGTGCTGTTGTACATTTTGCTGGATGAGGATTCTGATCACATGACAAAAGTACTGATCTTCATACTCGCAACTTCTGGAATCAATCAAGACATTATAAAACTAATAAAGTTCTCTTGATTTTACAGGTGAAATGAAATTGGGATAATAGTTATATTCGTTGCTTTGGCTAAGAATTGGAGGTGAGGACTAGATTTATTTGATAGTATTGAACATTGTCTCACTTCTTGCTTTAAAGTTAAACAGAACTTTAGTTGATGTCAGGATAGCAAATTAACTCTAGGTGGTCTAGAACGAAATATTGCCATTTTTAAGGAATCTTTAAATTGCAACTCTTCTAAATAACATAAGCTACTTGTAATACCCCTCCCTTTCATATAAACATCACTTCCTCTCTCTTCTTTTCTCAAATTTTCATTTTATCTTCTTTAAACATTATTATCCATGTTTTCAATTTCTTCACATATTTTTTAACATTGGTGATTCAAACTGGCTACTATTATATACCAATTTTATCTTAACAAGTTTGTCACAATTATACTAATTTCATTTGTTCATATTGTGAGAATTATCATAAAAATCGAGAAAAAAAAGCTACAAAAAACTTTAACTGTCGACTTATCACTTTTGGCAGTTGTTGTCGGTCACCATCACTACCAATGAATTCATCTTTACGTTAGAAACAAAAGTTTTATAGTTTCATTGTTAATCGTTGTTTGGATCACCGTCGATTGATTAAAAAAAATTAGGGTTTTAAATGGTTTTTCTTTAATTTGTTAAAATAAGTTAAAATTTTGAGTATATCGTTTTGGAGGAAGTTATTCTACTCATCAAGAATTTTTTTTTTCATATAAAAATCGTTGAATTTTGATATTGTAAATACTTCAATGACCGAAAAGAATATTTCAATCACGGGAATTACTATTATAACTTTTGTAGAAAAAATTTTAAAAATTATACTGTTTATTTTTCTTTTAAGAATTATAGTGAAATTCTCACTAGTTTACAAATTAAAAATTATGAAAAGATTAGGCGAAAACAAGAGCAATAATTGAATTGCATAATTGGACTACTTTAACAATTAAGATGATATCTAGGTCATTAATGGAGCTTAATAACTCCAATTTATAACTAATCGAAATACTTGCTTTCTTATTTAATAGGTTTATCAAGAGTAGGATCCTCATCGCAAAGCTCAAATGTATGAGTTTGCCTATTAGATTAAGTTCATATCGACTTATTGTTATCGTATATATACTAGTAAAAGATTAAAGTTCAATATTAGTATAAAAGACAACACATATAAATATGTAGTCAATAAATATAAATAAATAAATAAATATGTATATATAAAGATATTGATATATATATTCATAAGATCGGATACCCACTTTATCACAATACACATATCATCAAAATATCTAAGGCCTTGTTTAGTTTCGTTTATGTTTTTTGTTTTTGTTTCTTATTTTTTAAAACACAAAAATCGAAAAAAATAGCATAAAAACTAATAAAAATAACACACTAATAAAACACAAAAACAAAAAAAGCACAAAAATCATAAAAATAAAAAAAAACACATAAAATCCAATACAAAAACACAAAAATCACAACTAACAACCCAACTAAATGTGCCTTAAGTGAATACGTTTGGGTTTGGGTACTGTATACATGCATTGATCATTGCATGAATGAATGCTTGTTTAGTAAAATTGCATGATTGATATCTTGATTATGTGTTGATGTGTTTGATTGTGGAAGAGGAAAGATTTATAGGACATACTACTTGATAGATATACATCAGGATTAGATACACATTGGTTATGATTTTGAAAATTACCATATTTTATGATATTGATATATGTTATAGACCGATTTTGATTAATGTTTGATTTTCGATTGGATCCTTATTTGTTACATTTATTATTGATGTGATTATGATTTTGAATGCATTGAGTGACGGCTAGTCTGTTGGTGATACTTTACTCCCATCAACTCTTTTAGATTCAAAGAATCTTATGGTTATATGAGTATAAGAGTATGACTGGACCATTGGTAATACTTAACTCTTCGCAGTCATTCAAGGTATAATATTGTGAGGATTTACTTTTGACAATTAGGATCCTACTGATACTTCTTCTTCATGATTATTTATGTTGTTGATGCGATTATACATACAGTATATTTGTTTGCATATGCTTATCATTTATTTTTGTTTATTTTTGTATTCTATCTTCTGCAGTGACAGGATTTAAGGTGTTATAAATTTTTTCTTTTGACGCACATTGATATTATTGTATCTTTATTATATATTGTTTAGACCTTTTATATGCCGTATTATTATTCTTTTTTTATGAACTTATTTTGCCGTTAGTAATAAATTTACATGTAATCTAAAAGTTTTGATCCTCTAATTTCATGTGTCAATCAAGTGCTCATTTCAGGTCACAACACTACTAATACTTGTATTACTTGGAGTTATAGATTTCATAACTTATGCATTTCTTTTTAATTTAACTTACGAAGATTGACTTGTTAGATTAGGGTTTTTCTTTATCTAAGAATTTGTATTAGTGATTGAGAATCTATAAATGAAATGGAGTACTAAAATGAAAGTGAAATCGTTCAAGAGATGGGCTTGGAGTTGATCATTATGATTAGCTTTGTTTAAAATATCTTTATTTATTAGAAGATATTTATCCTAATCATAAAAATCACTAAAGTAATGACTACTAATAAGTTAAACCATGCATAGATACAATTCTAAATCCTAATTAGAAATCCTTTATACCCATCAACCTTTTGTAACATAAAACTCTTCACAACCAAAGATTTTATGCTAATAAATTCAATCCAACATCCTTAATCAGCTTCATAATCTTTTGAAACCCATGATGAAAAAATTGTCACATCTCGTCCACCTCAGGGGCTTGGATTTTAGCCATCAATTGGTCAATTCCTGCAAAAGCAATCATTGTGTTGTATAGATCGACTACAGGGAAACACAAAGAAAGGTCAGTGACAGCATTAGTTACCCATCTCAGGACCTGATAAGAACATATTTTTGGCCATCAATTCCGAGTTTTCTTCAGGGGACGGACGACTGTCTTCTAATTTCTTTTTCTTGTCTTTAGCAGATTCATCAGCTTCAGGTTCCATCACAGCTTGTGAGTTACTGTTCTCGGTTGATAACTGTTTCCTTTTACAACGAGCTCTCTTGTTCTGGAACCAGTTATAAACATTAGTTTCAGAAACCCTGCCATGTTTCGCAAGTTCGGCTGTTATATCTTTAATCTTCTCCCTGCTCGGAGTCCCTGGAGATTCTTCAAAAATTTTCTCAAGCATTCGTAGCTGTTCTGGTCTTGGGTTCCACCGTTGCCTTGAAGAAAACCTGTTAACTCCTGACATTGTCAATGGAACATATTCAGAAGCCGCTCGTCCCATCCCTGCATTAAAACCAGTTCTAATATGCTTTAACTTTTATTGCAGACATGACATTTATCCATTTACATAGAAACTCGTTGTCATCTACAAACAATGAAATGAAACAAAAGATTTGTAAGAGAGAAACCTGAAAAAAGATATCGGGTGGGGAGAGCTCTGTGCATGTTAACAAGACGGTCAGAGATAACAGCATAAGCAGCAATTTGTTTCCTAAGAATCTCAATTTGATCGTCGGTCATGACGATTTTATGGCCAATCCCATCATTATTAGGTACGACACCAACGCCTCTGCCACCATTCCTTACTACTTGTTGCGTTTGATTATGCTCTCCTTCGAAGTTCATCAGCGTCTCCCATGGAAACTCCTTCTCTTCCGCCATTTTATATTAGCTATTTTCTTCTTATGCTTCACTTCTCTGTTTTACAAGAGAAGGGACTCTTATTGAAGGAAATGGGTACCTTTAAGATTGCATGCATGCTGACTAACTTGTGACTCGAGTATCTGTGGAGGGATTATTACCATACAAGTAATTAAAAACCATAATGAACAGATAATCACACAAGATATATATCAAAGTATTATGAGTTATTCCTATATATATCTGCTTTTTTTTTGTTTGAAACTTGGAAAGTGCCTGTAGAGGAAGAAATATATTTTAATTGTGTATAAATTACACATTTGGTAAATGCTTATTGAATGCAAAACGTTATTTTTGGTATTATATTCAATGCAAAGCAAAGGAAGTATTCCGAATACCATATTGGACTTGGTATGAATTTCTAATCAACTTCTATAGTTCTTTCCGTTAATAAGATCCCACTCTCAAATGAACGTGAAAACAAAAATTAGGACCAATGATTAAGAAATCGGACCGGATCGGTCGGTTCAACTCGGTTAAATCGAAACCGATCGGGTCATTGGTTCGATTTTATTTAAAAATTATTATATTTAAAAACCGAAGGGTTAAGGGTCGGATCGGCCGGTTTAACCAGTTTAATCCGGTTAATTTGACCGGTCGGACCGATTCAATCCGTTGGTCTGATTATTTTCAACTCAACTCATCCCTCTTCATTTTTTTTAATTTTTAATTTTAACCCACTCTTTCAACCTTTTTTTTACTTTTTTATTATTTTTATTAACTATTAAATTTATTATTTTTATTTATATTTAATTCTTATATGATATTATTTATTTATTTTATAA
>JAOXYD010000006.1:357977-382841 GCA_028565735.1 Pinacopodium congolense
CTTTCTCTTAACTTCAAGTTGTAGCGAACAAATACCAAATCATTCAATCTTTGGTGTTCTAACCTATTTCTTCTCTTAGAATGAATGAATTGAAATGTACTCCAATTTTTTTCACAACCAGTAGTATTCACATATTGGCTAAGAATTCGAATTGAAAACTTTTGCAATTCTGGAACATAATCTCCAAATTGACCCCACCAATTAACTAAAAAAATATAAATAAAAGAAGTCATAATTAAATTTAAACAAGTAATAAAAATTAAGAAATTCATACCTAGATGAAGTTTTTTTTGAGACATTTGGTCTAAACTAGACTCCAGTATTCAAAAAAGCTCCAGCAGCAAATAATGGGAAGTAGAGTTGTGTTTCCCATCTTTTATTTATAACTGTAAGATATGGATCGTATAAATGAGGCTTATACTTCAATTTATTCTTAATTGTTTATTTTGCCTTTTCCATAGCATCAACAAAAATAAATAAGGCTTATACTTCAATTTATCCTTAATTGTTTCTTTTGCCTATTTCATAGCATCAACAAAATATCCAATTGTTGGTTTCTTATTACCATTTGTAAGACAGAGCATCCTCACCAAATGCTTACAAATCCGAATAACAAACTGACATTGAGTTCAAAATTCACGATTTTCAAGTATAATTCTAGAAACCCTCAATCTAAAAACAAAAACCAAAATTAAAAAACCAAAAACAAAATAAAAGGTACAAACTGAAAAATGAATCAACAACAAAAAACATAAACAAAAAATTAAAAAACAACAATAAAAATCATAAATTGAAAAAATGAATTAACAATAAAAAACAAAAATTAAACCAAACGAACCCTTAATTTGTTTGACTCTTTCTCTAACCATTAGAACAATCTAAAAAATAAAACAAAAAGTTATTGTACTTATTCTAAATTAAACTAAAATTGATCGATCGGTTTCGCTAAAATAATTAAGAGTAAGTTAATAAATAATTTGATTATATAATTAACTTGGTTATATATTAAAATCAATCAATTAGTTATTAAGTCAACTGATTAAATAGTAAAATTAATTAATTAAATAGTAAACTATTTAGCCTAATATAAATGAACTAATTAAATGCTAAAATTAGTTATTCAACTCATAAAAATCAAATTAAACCTAATTTAATATTTTGGTCTTTTAGTTAACTTTATATTGATTTTATTTTTAATAATTCAATAGCTCAATTAAACTTTTAAAAATTAACTCTCTCACTTTACTAATTTGATATTTAAAATATTGTACAGAATAAAGTAGTTAATTTTTGTGCATAAAATATTTAAATTTTCTTATATATAATTTAAAGATGACCTTTCATATTTTACATTTAAAATACAAACGATCTCTTTTGTTTTATTTTATTATACATGAGTAACATGAATTATCTAATAACTACTAAAATAAATTTATATAAATATTTTAAGATCAATCGCGATTATTTAAAAAATATAAGATTAATTTTTTTGATAAATCAATTTCTTCTGTATTTTGTTCTAGTATAATAATTTCCTTCATTATCTATTAACGCTATATAGCATATAAAAAAAACACTATATAGCCTGTAAAGTAGCAATTGAAATTTAGAAGTATTTATGAGGCATCTTATGTCAAAGAAATTTTATAAAAATTTATCATATACATTAATGTATTTTTTTCTGTTAAGGTAATTTGAAAATAATTGATAATTTCATCAAACTATTTATAATATTTAAATTAGCAAGAAAATGCACAATTTTAAGTGATCATGACAAAGCCCATAATTCGGGCTTGAGTCCGAACCGGCCCGATACGGTGCGTTTCTGCGTAAGAGAAAAACCAAACAAGAATGATATCTATGTGAGATAGAAGAAGCACAAAGAAAACACAAACGGGAATAGCAATCTCTGTCTAATAAAAGCTTAGATCTCACGCTTCCAATCCTCTCCAAGCACACGGATCGCCGACGTGGCATGAAATTTCCAAATCCCGCCTAAACCCCCTTACTTTCATTTCGTTCGCAATTGAATTTCAATTTCCCCTAAAAGAACAACGATAATCATAATAATAACAGCATTATTGATATTAGTATCATTATTATTATTATTATTATTACTCTTAATATCTCCGCCTTTCGGTCTCTCACAAATAACCCCCAGCCCCTTCTCTTTTCTCCATTCTCATATCTCTATTTGTCTCTCTCTCTCTCTCTCTCTCGGAAAACCTAAGGAGTTCTACCTAATAACACCGGTAAGTCCCTTTCGATTTTCTTTGATTTTCGTTTTTTTCGCTTTGTTTGATTCGTTTTTCGAGTATTTGTAGCTGATCTGCGTGTTTGACCTGCAGGATTCGCGATGAAAGGAGGTAAATCGAAGTCCGATGCCAAGAGCACCAAGTGAGTTTTTGTTTTATGAGTTTTTGATGTGTAATTAGCTTTCGCTGAGGTCATTGCAGTTCTTAGATCCGAAAATTTCGGCATCAGATTGTGTTTTAATTTTTTTATTTTGGTGCGATGCGTTTGTGCGTGCTTGGCTACAGGCTTGCTGTGAACAAGAAACCTGCTAAGGGAGGGAGAAAAGCTGGAAAGGCAGCTAAGGATCCAAACAAGCCCAAGAGGCCTGCAAGTGCCTTCTTCGTTTTCATGTAACCAAATTTCTAATCATTTTACCTGTTTTTTAAATCAATTACGAATTTATAAAAATTAATTGTTTAACAATTCATTCTCTATACATATATATGTTTCTTATAAGCGTGATGATTTATTGAATATAGGGAGGAGTTCAGAGAGCAGTACAAAAAGGAGCATCCTAAAAACAAATCAGTTGCTGCAGTAAGTTGTTTGGATCCTTTCTTTAGTTGCTGGAGAACAATTATGACGTAATTTTTGTAGCTGTGGTCGGCTGCCTATTGAGTAGGATATCGTATCCTTTTTTTTTTTCCTTTTATTGTTTAATTTTGTAGGTTGGAAAAGCTGGTGGAGATAAATGGAAGTCAATGTCTGAGGCTGTAAGTATTTAATTATTTAGGGATTGATTATGCTGGTGGGATTCCTTTGTACTTTAAACTAATCTTTTTAAAATCAAAATTGAAGGAAAAAGCGCCCTATGTATCCAAGGCTGAGAAACGAAAGGTTGAATATGAAAAGAAAATGAAGGCTTATAACAAGGGACAGGTAATTGTGTTTTGTTCTCTCAGTAAGCTTGTGGGTTTATTGCGTGAAGCTTATTTTCTTATATTTTTGTTATTAATAACCAGGCTGAAGGACCTAAAGATGAAGAGGAGTCTGAGAAGTCGATGTCTGAGGTCAATGATGATGAGGAAGATGAAGAGGAAGGAAGTGGAGAGGTCAGTGTCTGCTGTAGTGAAAAGAGTTGGTACCAATTTGACTTTTTAGAGTTATGCCATTGACTGATGATATGAATATACACTTATGTCTTGTGCAGGAGGAGGATGACGAGTAGGAGCCGAAAGGAGGATAGGATAGTAATGTAGGTTTGTTACAATGTTTGAACTTTCCCTTGTTAATGGTCAATATTTGCTTATTATCCTTTTGCAGTTGCTTTTGTCCTTTGTGAGAGAAGGCTACTTAGCTCCTCCCTTCGCTATTTTATCCTTCTCAAGCATTGTAGCTTAAGAAGGGAGGCGCCTACTTCTTTGTTGTACCTCTGCAGCAAATGCTTAATGATTTAGCTTAAATGGGTATCTTTTGTAGAGCACGTGGTCCTCTTATTATGTACCATCTCATAATATATGCTTGACTTTGGTAATTCCATAGCTCTTAGATTCTTTGCCCTTTCAAGTCAACTCCTTATTCCGTGAAGTCTTCTAAACGATTTTAAGGAATACTACATCTGATATAATTCGGACTGGTGATATGGTATTTCATGTCATGTCTCGAAATTGTTGTGATATAAATTTTTTGTTTTTTGTACAAATGTTTCTTACATTTGATGGTATTTGATGTCATATGTTTGAAATGCTTTGTGACGTTATAAATTTTTGTTTTTGTATGAAGTGTGTGTTGACGCCCTTTGGTTGACCAATGCAATGCACCAATGGGTTTCCAGTTTAACATGGGTTTGTCATTGTTGATGCGTTGAATTACATAATTAGACTGTCATACATTGGTGGAGATGATTGATTGTTGTGGAAAAAGTGCTTTTTTCATGCAATTTTGGTATGAGTCTACTATAGAATAAGAAGAAAAATATCTAACTTGAGAACAAAAATATCTGCCGTCTGCCAGAGCTTGGTCATTATTACTTTGTCTTTTGGTCGGCTTGCTGATCTGCCACGTCATTTTTCTCAAAGTTATTTTATTTTACCGACATGCATCATAATTAAAGGTCGCTGGGCCATCCTTAACATTCGATAAACATGCCTCTGCGACACGTAGATGATTCGACGAATAGTCAAGAGTTATAAATTTTGAGTTGCGGACTGCTAATTTAAGTCCGGAGAGAGACATGCTATTGTAAGTATATTTTGAAGGCATGGCACGATGCGATAAGCCTTGGAGATTGGCTGTTGAATTGATTTCCTATTTGGTTTTGGGTCTCTAGGTAGTAAATTTGTGAGGGATATGTGAAGATTTGTTAACGAAAGTTTGATTGAACTCGTTTTTTAATTGAGTCATAGATTTATATAAGTGTTTTATAAATGTAAGTGTTGAGATTTGAATGTTATCAAACATGAAATGTGTGTTTTTTGGGTTAAGTGTTGAATTGAGTTTGTTATTTTTGCCAGGTAGATCATCATCATCATCAGATGACACAATAGTAGTGTCTAATATCCTTACGTGTATAGAACTTAAATGTTGTCACCATCAAGAAATGAGTATTCTGTGTTATCCATCAACACTTACATGTATAAAACGGGCCTCTACGCTTATGAGGTGCAGCTTTCGTCCTAAAATCTCCCTAGAAAATGAGGATTAACCAAAAGCAATATCTTCCATAGCTAAAAACTCGTTTGTGTAAATAATGTCTCTATGTTCGACTTAAATTTTGGTCCTCCCGGTCCCAATTTAACAGATCGTTCACTTGGGCTATACATCATATAGTACTGGTAAGCAATATTATATGTTAAAAATCGTATTGAAAGTATAGTTGATGATAGATTCTTTGACAAAATTAATAGTAAGAATTATTTCAATTTACGAATTAAGTTTTATATAAATAGTTAATTATCATTACACAATCAAGATATTTAATTCAATCTTAAAAGTTTTTTTATAAAAGTATTTTGAATTTATTAAAAAATTTTAAGTTTAAAGAATAAATATTGCAAATATTCATGAGGTTCCAATATTTGAACCAATAGCTTTGCGAATTTGTAAATGACTTATTTTACAAATATTAAAGAGTGAAATGATATTTTTGAAAATTTAAGGAGTAAATTAAATTTGTTCTGAAATTATGTTAGGACATAAGTCCATGGGCCTATAGTGGAATTTGTTCAGACACGGTGGAAATATTACGAGACAGATTCATTTGTTAATTTTTTTTTAAGCAGACAGTTCACCAGTTGTTCGACGAAAGTTCTGTGAGGCCTTAGATTGGACTTCTGCTTATATGATGCTGCCCTGACGAAATTCGAATTTTGGTTCGCTCTGGGATTTTGTAGAAAAATATGGACTGCAAAATTCTGATCATTTCTTCTGACGCCATTGTTGTGCCATTGGAAAGGAAGTTTCTACCAGGGAGAGGGATTAGCTTGATGGGTCATTCAAGTACGAGAATCCACTACAAGCAGCTTCCTAAGAACCTTCGAAACGCGCAGCGTTCGAAGCTACCTCCGGACTTTGGGGTTAACTTGTTCCTGAAAAAACCAACCACTAAGAAAGATCCTTCTCTGACGGAATCGGATGAAGATTGTGATGATACTTTCGAAGAAGAAGGAGGAGGAGAAAAGGGATGCAATGATGGAGATGAAGAAAGCTCCGATCTTGTATGGGAGTCGGACGAGATTGAAGCAATATCGTGTCTTTTTCAAGGGAGAATTCCTCAAAAGCCTGGGAAATTGAACCGAGAACGACCTCTTCCACTTCCATTACCTCACAAGATTAGACCTTTGGGACTTCCTACTCCCAAGAAACACGTGAGAATGGCTTCTCCTAAGATAGTTTCTTCACGGGCAACAATATCCAAAAAAGTGTACAAGAACCCAGCTTTTCTTGTGAACTTGGCCAAAAAGATTAGATGTCTTAATTCAGACCAAGATGTATCTGTTCTTTTGAATGACTGTGCTCGTTTTCTGCGTAAAGGGTCGTTGTCATTGACAATTCGAGAGTTGGGTCACATGGGACTGCATAATAGAGCTTTGCAGACCTTTTGTTGGGCTCAGAAACAGCCTCATCTTTTCCCAGATGACAGGATTTTGTGTTCTACTGTTGAGATCCTGGCAAGGAATCATGAGTTGAAAGTGCCATTTGATCTGCAGAAACTCACTAGTGTAAGCAGTAAGGGTGTGATTGAAGCTATGGTTAGAGGGTTGATTAAAGGTGGGAATTTAAAGCTTGCTTGGAGGCTTCTCTTTGCTGCTAAGGATTGTAAGAGAATGTTAGATGCTGGTGTATATGCCAAATTGGTTTTGGAACTTGGGAAAAACCCTGATAAATACATTATGGCAGAAGAATTACTGAATGATCTTGCAGAAAGGGAAGATCTGAATTTGACCCAACAGGACTGTACTGCTGTTATGAAAGTATGTGTTAAACTTGGAAAATTTGGTGTTGTAGAGAGTCTGTTTAACTGGTTTAAACATTCTGGCTATGAACCAAGTGTGGTTATGTACACTACTGTGATTCATAGCCGTTTTTCTGCTAAGGAATACAGGGAGGCTATGGCTTTGGTTTGGGAAATGGAGAATTCAAACTGTCTGCTCGATCTCCCGGCTTATCGTGTGATTATGAAACTTTTTGTTGCTTTGAATGATCTATCAAGAGCTGTTAGGTACTTTTCAAAACTTAAGGATGCAGGTTTCTCTCCGACATATGACATATACAAGAACTTAGCTACACTTTACATGGTTTCTGGGAGGCTGGCAAAGTGTAAGCAGATATTGAAGGAAGCAGAAATGGCTGGATTCGAGTTAGACAGAGAGAAAAGATCGCTCCTCGGAAGAGAAACACACAACTCTCAACAAGGGCTGAGCAGCTAGTCCATGATCTACTGAATTAGTATATTGTGAAGAACTCCTTAACTGAATTAGGACTTCTTGCTTGTATTGCTTATTTATCTTTGACAAAAGGTATGAAGCAAGCAGTTCAAGTGAATCTGCACATATCTATCATACATGGATATCATTTACTGGAATTTGGCTTCAGCTTCTGAGATGTAATAATTCACTGCCTTCTCGTTCCAGATATCGTCTTCAAGATAGGTTTCATAATAGCTTACTCCTCCATTTGTTCTTATGCTTAGTGCAACACTGCTTCTTGTACCATAAAGCCCCTGCATTTTCATCAGAAAAATAGCTGACATGAAAAGGGAAACATCAAAATCTGTTCTTGACTGAAAATTACACATCTTTCTGAAGTGTTTACCATTGGTGTCTCTACTTCAACAAATATGGAGCTTAGTTTATGTTCCCATTCAGTAGAACAGATACCAGGCAACCCGTTTCTCTCAGCTTTAACTGTGTCTCTCATCAGTTTCTTAAGAATCTCCTTCGTTGGTAAATCTGATTCACCATATTCTGTTAGCATGGCCTCAAAATTCAGTTTCAGTCTCTGTGCCTGAACAACAATTTTCATATTTTATTCTTCAGGATTACTTTCTTCCATATCAGTTTTGGAAGTAAAAAAATGGTGGTATGATAACTTAACCTTATGCCAAGGAGAGTCGAGATTGGCATTTGAAAGCACATGAATCCCGGGAGAAACCTCTTGAACATCAATAGGTCCACCTTTTGGTCTATTGGAGATGTAGACCATCTTCTTGGAAGTCATGTCTGCTAATATCAGATTAAATCCATTGTACTCAAGACCCCTTTTCACCATCTCCTCTGCAAATTCCTTGGGACTCTTTTTGCTCTGCAAGTGACATTGAAAAAGTAAACTCATTTTTCGATTTTGTTCTCTGTTTTTTCTTACTTTTAATACGGAAACTGAAAAAATAGCATTGAAACAAGAACACACGAGTAAAACACCACCAGCCACCGAATTTAGGAAATGATGCCTGTATACCTTCAGGAAAAGAACAGGAAGCTCTCCACGACTCCTGGCTTTAGGAATATTATGGAGCTCCAACACATTAGTAAGTAGTGCAATTCTTCCATCTCTGGAACAACCCATCCATGTCCCTCCGGCCACCCTGTCCCTCCCGGCAAGTATGTCTCCACCATCCCACCAAGCAACCGGGTCACTAGGCCTGTACAGAAACACCCCAAAAGACATCAACTTTCCATTTTCCTATCATACCCCATTACATGAAACATACAAGAAAGAGAAAAACAGAACATAACAGAGTTCAACATCACTTGCCTGCAATGGAACTCGTCTCTGTTTTGGAAGAGAAGCAGAGGGTAGAGACCGTGAGCTTGCCAAATAAAAACAGCTATGCACATGGTTACAGAACACAATAAAGTGAAAAATACTACTCTCAAACCATTCTAATTAACGCATTTATAGATTTTTGGATTCTGGAACCTAAGCTACCCGACAAAAACTGCCTTACTAAAGAAAATTTCGGATTCAGACATGAAATACGTGGGAAAAAAATGTGCATGGGTTCAGGCAAAAACAGGGGAAGGAGCGAACGTGGCACTTTGGGTTTATTTTATATTTTTATAGTTCGCGTGTGTGTTTGATGACTCCTACGGTGGAAGATGACGACAGGGTCAAATCTTAAATCCTTCTTGAAGTTTTCTACTAATTGTATAATGGAGAATTCACTCAACATGTGTATCCACACGTGTAAATTTGATTGATTCTGATTTGATAGGTACATGAAAAAGAGGAAAATAGAGGAGAGAAAATTAGATATTCTCAACTTTGTGGATTGTTTAAATTCTTCTAATTCATCCTTATCTAGACGTGAATGGATATATGATAAAAAAAGAAAGAAAAAAGAAAAACAAACCCACTGTAAAGGAAAACGGGGGAAGGAAATAAAAACCGGCAAGGCATGGCAAAGTAGTTTGGGCTATACTTGCTCTAGCTCAATCAAGTAAACGAAAGATTAGTGGCTTAAGTCTCATTTAATTGAATTTAAATATCATTTACAATGTATTCCATTTAATTAAATTTGAATTTGAGCAAAAATGGATCTTGTGTTCCGGATTTATCATTATAACTATTTAATTGAATTTAAGGTTCGAAGTTAATAGATCTAACTAGATTCAATAAATAAAAATAATAATAATTATATTTTAATATTTTTTAGAATCTATTTTACCTCATAATATTTGTAAAATAGTATCATTTGTCTTGTAATATTTACAAAATTATGTAATTTACCCTTTAAATACTACTTTTATAATTATATTCAATGAATTTTGTTATAAATCTCATTAGATTTGTGTCGCTTTTAGTCGTATCTCATCAATTATCACAATCTCTTACTATCTCTTGTTAAATTTGAAAGCCTTTTGTTGGATTTGGGGGAAACAAACAAGTCTACATATTTGGAAGATTTTTCCATAATTTCTATTTTTTAAAATGCCCTAACATCTTTAAAATGAGATTTATTGTGTCAAGCATGTTGGTTGGTAAAATATTTTGTCTCATTCCATAATCCCACATAAAAAAGTGTGAAAATGGTGAAGGTTTCTAAAACTATAAAATGAGCGTTTCCTTCTCCATATAAAGATCATCCTAAACTTGTCTTTCATTAGACAAAATAATTTCTCTCTTTTTGTAGCATTTTACTTGTATTATTTTTTTAAAATAGTTAAATATTAATTTAATAGTGTTCGATGAAGCAGACATAATTGGCTGAATCTCGTTAAATTTTGATGTTCTTTATTTGTCTACTTAATAGCTATTGTCAGGTATAATTATAGTGAATTATTGTGCTATTAAATTACATGTCTAAGAAAATTCTGTCTAGAAGATTGAGTTTTAAGTATGACCGTTTGTAACCCTCTAGTCTTTCCTAAGAATTTACCTGGTGTGATTTTTCAGTACAATCGTTCACACTCTATTCACTTAGACAATAGTGCTCAAGATGAATATGTTACTCTTGGTGAAATCAACCCGAGTTTCACAACATTTGGTATCAAAGCGAAGATTTTTTCTTAATATGCTTTGTGGTTGTAGCATAGTCTGATCTTCTACATAAGAAAAGATTTTCCTTGGAATATTAGCATTCCACATTGACATCTATTAAATAGAAATTGTATTAGAGATGACAAAAATCAAAGATACGACAATTTTTACCTCGTTTATCATAGTAAGGACCGTTGTGACAAATGTAAGATTTATGGTGAAGATCTTTGATGGTACAAGTCATTTCGATATGTGGCAAAGTGAGGTTCAAGACCCTCTTTTTCAGTAAGGCCTTAACATTGCTATTGAAGAAAAGAAATCAGATGATGTTAAGGAGAAAGATTGGAAGACTATAAATCCTTTGGCATGTGGTTTAATTCGATTGTGTCTTTTCAGAGAGAAAAAGTATGCTTTCTCGAAAGAAACTTCTGCATCTAAATTATGGAATGCGATAGATGAAAAATTCCTTAAGAAAAGCAGTCAGAATAAGCTCCATATAAAGAAGAGACTATTTCATTTCTCTTATGTTCTGAGTACCATTATAAATGATCACATCACTAGTTTTAATCAGTTAGTTACTAATTTAATGAATTTGGATGTGATATTTAAAGATGAAGATTTGGCTTTGATATTGTTAAAATTATTTCCTGAAGAGTTTGAGTTTTTTGAAATTACTCTACTTCATAGGAAGGTTGATGTGTCTCTCAGTGAAGTTACAACTGCTTTGTATAGTCTTGAATTGAAAAGGAAGACAAAGGAAGAACGTACAAATGGAGCAGTAAAAGCTTTGGTAGTCAGAAGCCATTCATAAAGCCAGATTAAAGGAAAGAAAAGGAGATCGAAGTCGAGGGTGAAATTGAGCGAAGATGAATGTACTTTTTATCAAGAAAAAGGGTATTGGAAAAAAGATTGTTCAAAACTAAAGAATAAAAACAAATCTAATAAGGGAATGGTTGTTACAAATTCGAATATTGTTGAGTGTGAAGATACAGACTCATATCTTTCATTGTTTGTTACATCCTCTATAAGCCTTTTTAGTCCATAGCTACTCGATTAAGGTTGCAACCATCATATGTGTCCTAATTGGGAATGGTTTTCTGATTTTAAAGAGTTAGAAGGTGGAGTTATCTACACAATAAATAATAATCCTTGAGCCACAAATGAGATTGGTTCAATTTGTTTAAGGAATCACGATGGAACAACTAGGATTCTGATAGATGTCAGATACGTACCAAGTTTGATGAAAAGTCTTATTTCATTGAAGTCCTAAAATCAAAGGGCTACATTATAAATGCTGCAAATGGAGTAATGAAACTCATCTCTAGTACACTTTTGGTAATGAAAGGAATTCTAATAAATAATAACATGTATTATTACTAAGGTAATGAAGTTATTGGAATAACAGTAGTAACTTCTAATGATGATCAAGAGCTAAATGCAGCTAAGTTACGGCATATGCGGTTGGGACATGAAGGTGAAAAATCCTAGAAAATATTAGTAAATAAATATTTGTTAAAAGGAGTTTGGTCCTGCAAATTAAACATTTGTGAATATTGTGTCAAAGGGAAGTAAAAAAGGGTAAAATTTAGCACTGCAATCCATGATACGAAGGGTATTTTAGATTATGTTCACTCTTATGTGTGGAGACCTTCCAAACTAACTTCTTTAGGAGGAAAACATTATATGACCTTTGTTGATGATTTTTCTAGAAGAGTATGGGTGTTTACTACAAAGACTAAGGATAAAGTGCTGGGAGTTTTCCTCAAATGGAAGAAGATTATGGAAACTCAAACATGCAGAAGGATCAAACGTCTCCATACAAATAATGGTAGAGAATATAGGAGTGATCCATTTTTAAAAATATACGAAGATGAAGGTATTATTAGATATTTCACTGTCAAGGATATACCATAACAAAATGGGGTGACAGAACGTATGAACCGAATATTACTTGAGAAAGTTCGATGTATATTGTCTAATGCTGGATTTGCCAAAAAAATTTGGGCTGATACTGTTACATATGCTTGCCATCTCATCAATCGCCTTCCCTTTGAAAAAATGGTTTGGAAAACTTGCTACTGATTATGATTCCTTACATGTGTGTAGTTCCATTGCATACTATCATATTAAGGAGTTAAAGTTGGATCTACGTGCAAAAAAAGTAATTTTTATGGGGATAATCTCTGAAAGGATATCATCTTTGGTGCTCAGAGTCAAAGAAAATAATTTTCAGTAGGGATGTTACCTTTGACGAATCTACCATGTTAAGAAAGGTAACAACTGAAAATGTTAAGCAGACAGATGGTACTTTAAAACAAATAGAATTTGAAGGAAGAATTGTTACCTCAGCAAATGATGAAACAGATATAGAAACTCTTATGGTAGAAAAGGAGCCAGATGAAGAAGATGTTCTAACACATGAGTATATACAACAACAATTATCAATTGCATTGAGAAAGCCAAAAAGTAATATTCAAGTATCTGTTCGTTATATTAATATGGTGGCTTATGTATCTCCAATTGAAATTGATGACATTCCTACCACTTATAAAGAAGCAGTTCAAAGTTCAGAAGAAGATAAGTGGATGATAGCCATGAATGAAACAATACATTCCCTTTATAAGAATGAGACATGGAAGTTAGTTAGTCTTCCGAAGGGAAAGAAAGGAATTGGATGCAAATGGGTATATGTAAAGAAATTTGGATTTCCTAATAAGGATAATGTTCGCTATAAAGTAAGGTTGGTGGACAAAGGCTATGCTCAAACGAAGGGAATTGATCATAATGAAGATTTCTCTTCAGTTGTAAAACATTTCTCCGTTTGAATTTTGTTGGCTTTGGTAGCACAGTTTGACATGAAAATAGTTTAATTGGATGTAAAAACTGCTGGAGACCTAAAGGAGGAAATCTATATGACTCAACCTAAAGGTTTTAAAGTTGTTGGAAAAGAGAATATGGTATGCAAGCTTGAAAAACCGTTGTATGGATTGAGGCAACCTTCAAGGCAATGGTACAAGTGATTTGACAAGTTTATGATAGGGTAAAAGTACATAAAAAGTAAATACGATCATTGTGTGTATTTTTGCAAGCTATAAGATAAATACTACATCTATCTTCTCCTGTATGTTGATGATATGCTAATAACTTCAAAAAATTAAAAAGAAATTGAGAGAATGAAGATTTATTTGAATCAAGAGTTTGAAATAAAGATTTGGGTGAAGCTAAGAAAATTCTTGACATGAAAATAAGTAGAGACTGAAAGTTAGGGAGACTGTATTTGACTCAAAAGCAATATTTAAAAAATGTATTACAACCTTTTGGCATGAATGAAAAATCAAAACCTGTTAGGAATCCGCTCGCTCCTCATATAAAGCTCAGTACATTCTTATCTTTAAAGAAAGATGCAAAATGAGAGTACATGACTAAAGTACCATATGCAAATGTGGTTGGTAGCTTGATGTATGCTATGGTATGTATAAGGCCTGACATTTCACAGGTGGTTAGGGATGTGAGCAGGTACATGTATGATCTAGGCAAGGAGTATTGGCAAGCTGTGAAATGGATTCTATGGTACATTCTGAACATCATAAATGTTGGATTGGCATTTCAGCGAGATAAACAAAATGGTCAATGTGTAGTTGGATATTGTGATTTCGACTATGCTAAGGATTTAGATAAACGTTGATCAATCACTGGCTATACGTTTACTTTGCAAAAACACCAGTCAGTTGGAAGCCTACCTTACAGTTAACAGTTGCTTTGTTGACCATGAAAGTGGAGTATATGGCAGCTATAGAGGTTGTGAAGGAGGCAATTTAGCTTTAAGGATTACTTTATAAATTGAGAATTGGACATAAGTATGTCAAAGTACATTGTGATAGTCGGAGTGTCATTCATTTAGCAAAGAACTAAGTTTATTCATGTAAGGATGAAGCACATCAATATTCGTTGTCACTTTGTACAGGAGGTTCTGGAAGAAGGTGGAGTAACAATTCAGAAGATTAAGACTACTGAGAATCCTGTTTATATGTTGACAAAGGTGATGAATGCAATCAAGTTTTAACATTATTTGGACTTGATTAATATTTTTAAAAATTGAAGATAGACGTTGTAAAACATATTTAAAGACACTATTAAAAATAAATTTTTTGAGAGATTTGAAAAAGTGGAATTTGTCAAGGTGGAGATTTGTTAGTTGGTCAAATATTTTAACTTATTCCATAATCCCACATCGAAAATGTATGGGGATGGTGAAGGTTTCTAAAACCATAAAAGAGCCTCCCCTCCTCTTTAGAAATATCATTATAAACTTGTCTTTCATTAGACAAAATTCCTTCTCTCCTTTTTTTTTCACTTGTATTATTTCCTGAAAATAATGAAATATCAATTTAGTAGTATTTGAGGAAGTAGGTATAATTGGCTGAACATCATTAAATTCTTATATTTTTTATTTGTCTATCGAATAGCTATTATCGGGTATAGTTATAATGAATTATTGTACTATTAAATTACTAATCTAGGAAAATTCTATTTAGGAGATTGGGTTTAAGTAAGAGCGCTTGTGACCCCTCTAGTTTTTCCTATGAATTTATATGGTGTGATATTTCAGTACAATCGTTCAAATTCTATTCACCTAGGCAATAGTACTCAAAGTGAATTTGTCATTATTGATGAAATTAACCGGAGTTTCACAATAAAGCATTGCACACACAAATTTAACTACTTACTTATAAAATCTTAATGGAATTAGTATTAAAGCGTATATTGAATTAATAGAGGTTATAGTTAAGCTTTAATAATGATAAAAGATCTTTGTTACTACTAATTTTATTATTGTTGTTATTATTTGGAAATATTATGTTTGAAGAAAAAGTGTTAGGAGATACAATTTAGAGTCAAAATTGAAACAATTTGAAGATTAAAGTGTTGAATAGGAATTTGAATATTTTTTACTTTGTTTTTAGTTTTTGGTAATTCTTATCTTAATCTTTCTAAATTGTTAATAAGATCAATTCGTGTATAATGCATTCAATAATCCTTTTTATGCAATAATATCTTTTGGATAACTATTTTGACATGTCTAGGTGTTAAGGTTTGTGTAAAAGAAGTGTTTGACAATGTTGAAAATGTTTGGATTAATTTAAATTTGTTAAAAAGTTTTAAAAACTATTCTAAAATTAGTCAACCAATGGTGATTGACCAGTAATGTGTGTGATTAATCGATCTTTATACTGTTTTATACAAACTAATTGATGAAGGTATTCGAGTGGCTGATAAGTGAGTAGAGAATCAAGTTTCAACAATTAGTTTCAAATGTAAACATTGTGTTAAATGGTTTTTAAAGCATATCAACGGTAATAAACAATTAGTTTGATGTTTTTTTTTTGTTGGTGAAAATAAGTGTGTTTAAAGGTTAATTATGTAAGGATTTGAGTTGAATTGAATTAAGAAGCAATTGAATAAAATTTTAGTTTGTTTTAGTGTGTGTCTTGAAGTTTTTTACGTATTCATCATCAAATCTGTTAATGAGTTACTCAAAATACTTTAAGTTAGACAAGGAAAATTTTTTAAAGTATATTTTTAAGATAGTATTATAGTTAACTTACATTAAACTTCCTTGTAATAAATGTAGGCCTCACTAATGGTTCTCAGGTGACATTTAACGTGGAATATATACTCTTGTGACAAGTGACGTGAGAGCTGGCGTGGCATATGATATAATAAGGGGGTTCAATGAATTTTTTTTTAAGTTCAAAAGGTGTATATTTAACATTTTCAAAGTTAAAGGGTGTGAAATGAAATTTGCTTAAATTATAGAAGGTAGAGTGTAATTTATTATATTTTTATTTTTAAAATATTATATATATAATATTTATATTAAAAATAATTTTGAAATCAAAATTTTAAAATTTTAAATAATTAAAATGACCATTTTATATAGATAAATTTCAATATTTTACTTATATATATGAATTTATAAATAAATAATTAATAATATTTTTTTTGCTATTTCTTAATTTTAATAGGTTATTTTCTTTCTTTTTAAATTAAATTACATGTACTTTCAATATATGATAATTTTTTGGTATGTATAATAATTTTTTTAATTAATTTATTTAGTAAGTTACATAAGTAATATACACACTTATTTATTTTAATATTTAAATTTTAATAAAAAAATGTGGGCAACGATCTTTAAGGAATGCAAATAACCTCTCTCTTTTTTTCCAAATTTGCTGAGCATTTAGAATAACTAGTGAATTACAACAGTATTATATTGTAATTGGTGTATTGGTCTTTGCAGCCTTAATACATTTTGCTAGTTGTTTCCATCATCATAAAGTTATTCCAAGGCGAGTTTTTAAGAAACTGCTAGTATTTTAGTAAAAGCTGCTCTCCCTAGTCATATTGATTAATTGAAAGGCTTGCAAGAAAATGTTGTTTTAGGTTATGATACCCGTTGGTACCAGATTCAAATGATTTGTTCTTTCAAGTAGTATTCGATCGAGTATTTATTAATCAATATTCGATTGATTGGTTTGAGGTTATCGACAAAAATGATTTGTCTAAGTCACTTCCTTTCTTTTTGTCCAAGTTACTTATTTTTTCTTTTTTTTTTTGTCGAACTCACTTCCTTTTTTCTTTATGAGTAGTTTTATCTTCAACAAATAGTCCAGCTTTCAATGAAAGCTAGAGCATATGGATGCTCGATCGGTCAAATGTTATTAATAAAAATAGTAATATATTATTCTTAAAAATGGGACATGACGACTTTTTGATTCATAATGATATTGCTCTAAATTTATATATAAATATATTGATCTTCCCGTACCAATCATGAATCTTTTGATTCATTTAGCTCTCGTGTTCAATTATTCCAATTACTTATGGCAAATTCCCATGTCTTTTTGTAACTGTAATAAGCCTATTATCCTTTCCCCTCTTTTAAGTGTAAAAAAAAATTATTATCTTTTTTTAAATAAAATTTTTATTCTTTCTATCATTTATAGGTGTTTAAGTTAGATTAAGATGGGCTTAACAATATTAAAAAATTATTAAAAATTATTAATTAAATGCTTATGAATTCATATATATAGTAAAATAGAAATATTGAAATATATCTTATTGAAATGATTATTTTAATTATTTAAATTTCTAAAATTTTTATTCTATAATTATTTTTAAAATAAAAATAATAAATTACATTTTACCCCTTATAGTTTATCTAACTTTCATTTCACTGCTTTTAACTTAAAAAATCTTATACACACGTCCCTTGAATTTTGAAGGAAATTTCATTGTATCTTTTTACTATGTCATATGCTTCATCACCAATTATATCATTTGCCATATTGCCCGTCACGTCAATAAATCTTAAAGTTAAATGTTAAGTCAACAATCATTAATGAAACTCTCTTTTTTAACAGCAAAAGTCTATACTGAAATTTGTATTAAACTAAAAGGGAATTTTGTGTAATTTATAAACTATAAGTAAGTATATGAAAAATCCTAAAATCATAAGAGGAGAGGATGTAGTGTAATTTATTCTAAATTAAAATTGAACAAGGTACTCTTGTCCCATAAATAAGAGAGAGTGGATATAAAAAATTTATTTTGGATTCATGATACCAAAATTATTTTAAAATGATTGGTCTTCATTGATTAAATAAATATTGATAGTAAAATTTTCAATAAAATATTGGAGAGTAAATATAGAAGTATATTATGTAAAAAACTATTATACATCAATTTTGCCTTTTTTTTCTTTTTCTTCTTTATTTTTCATGTTTACTTTAATTCTAAATATATTATTATATTACTCATTATATTGTTTTATATTCTTTTTTACAGTAAGAGAAAAATTTTCAACAATGATTTAAAAAAAATATTAGAATTACCTAATTTATCTTTTTAAATGTCACATAGTAATCAGTAAAGTAAATTATAGTATTTTACAACTATTAGAAGAAAATTATATTATTTTTATAAATATTAAAAAAAATACCTTTAAAATATTAAAAGAATCATTAAAATCTTTATAAAATATTAACAGATAGATCTTTTATCGATTTCAATTGACTATTCAAGGTTGGTATAACTATTGCCAATACTAATTATAATAAAGTAAATTAATAAAAATTAATATTATAAGAAACATTTGTTTTCAAAATGTAATAAATGATTTGATTTTATAATGTTAGTTAACTGATAATTTATTAAAATTTTAGTTACACCAAAACTAAAATTGAATTTATATTGGTTTTTTAAGAGGGAATTAGTATTTATAATATTTTGGTAAGAAATTGATAAATTCCCATGCAAACTATTTTAAATTATTTTATTTAACCGTATCAGCCAGGTTTACGTTATGTTTTATATTATTTATCAATATTTGAAATTGAGTTTAAAACTTTTTTAAAAATTTGTTAATATAAATATACCTAATTTCCCAATGGTGATTTGAGAAGAAACAACAGAATGAGAGCTCACGTGCTTCACCCACCAAATCACGTGACAAAGCAAATCCGCGATAACAGGCGGTCCGTACGAGCGAATAAGGTACCAAACCTATCCTTCCACTCTTCCTCCTAATTACTAAAAAAATAAATAAAAATTAAAAAAATTAAAAAATTAAAAACAGATAAATAAAAATAAAATTAAAATTAAAAACTCTGTTTGGAGAGAGAGAAAAGAAAAGAAAAGAAACCAAAGAAGAAGAAGAAGAAGAAGAAGAATGGGAGAAATAGCAACAAGAACAATGGCGAGAAAGAGGAAGAAGAAGAAGAAGAAGGGGCGCCCCTCTCTTTTAGACCTCCAAAAACGCTCTCTCAAAGAACAACAACTTCTTCTTCAAAACCCTAATTCCCAAACCCCCGCCACCCGATCTTCACGCCGGAACCCGAATTCCGACGTCTGGGAAATGGAAGACGACGACGACGAACGCATTGAGAAGAAGCATAAGCTATTGCTCGGATTGAATTCTCACCTTAATCATCACCATTACTCAAGCCATGATTTAGACGGCTTTGATTCCGGTGGTGGGGATAATCACGGGGCCGCTCTCAAGAGGCGTAAGATCACCGATGGATCTGATAACATGGTGATTGAAACAACTCTTTAAATTTTTTCTTTCTTTCTACCTTCCTTCCTCACGCTCTGAATCGCGCAATCAATGAATCATTTAAAGGTTTTGAAAGCGAAAGGATTGGTTTTGTTCTTTCTTTTCTCGGTTTATTTATTACCCCATTTTTGGAATTTTGTATCGAGAGAGGAACAGTATGCTTTTTTAATAAATTTTTTAAAATGGGAGATTTAGTTAAATAGACTTGGCGCGACTTTTGAAGCTATGGTTTGTGGATCGAAATGAGTGGGATATCTTTGACCAGGAGGAGCATGTAATTAATAGCCACTCTTTATGGAAAAATATAGGGATTGGTGGGTTTCTGATTTTTGAGGGGGAATTTTATTATATTTGAATATTTTAGATGAACAGAACGGAACACAAGAGATCTTCTTGTCTGAAAAAGCTTCGATTTGTCTTTGTCTTTATCTTTTAGTTGATCTTCAGTCAGAAATTACTCTGATTGTACTTGCTCTTACTTTATTGTGTCTGTTTCTGTTACTCCCATGATCATAGCAGATAGATGCTGACATAAGATTTTTCTTTTCTTTTCTTTTTTCTTTCTGGTTTTTGGGAGAAATTTACAGAGGTTTATGTTTTGGACTGATTTTCTTGCAGGGTGGAAAGACTTCGAAAGCGACAGACAAGCTTCATGGTATCGATTTCAAAACTCGAAAAAAATTCAATGAAAAGGGACTTCTGGGAATTTAAGGTAAAAAAGTGTTATTTCAAATAATTAATAACTACTGTTCCACTTGTGTATATGATAACTACAGGGCCACCGGTGGAACCTGGACCCACAACACCTTTGCCTGACAAAAAGTTGTTGGTCTTCATTCTTGACAGACTTCAAAAGTGGGTGCTGTTTTGGCTTCCTGATTTTATTTCCTTTTTATCTTTTTTCGTTGTATGAGTCTCAATGGCTTCATTTATTGGTGGCCTTCTGTTGGGTTCTGATTGGTTATTTGAACTTTCTGCTTGCAGGAAGGACACTTATGGGGTGTTTTCTGAGCCGGTGGATCCAGAAGAGGTTCATTTTATACGTATTGGTTTGCTGTTTATCCCAGTAAGTGTGTAGAGATTTGATTTTGAATTGATTTTGTACAGCTTCCTGACTACCATGACATTGTTGAGCAACCCATGGATTTTGCTACTGTGAGAAAGAAGCTAGATGAGGGAGCATATGGCAACTTGGAACAGTTTGAGGTTGGTTTATGATAAATTTCTTGTATCTTCTGCAGAGGTTAAACCATGTTCTTGTAAGATAGCAGCGTTAATGACCTCTTCTGTATCTGCACTGGTGATGAAAAAACCTTGGAGCTTCTGGTTGCATCAGTATAGCTCATAGTACTTCTTGACCTTAATAGTACTGTTGCAATAAACCCTTTGGAATTGCACAATTGTTGACAAGATCAATAACCTTGTTTCAAATTCAAGAAATTTAAGTTGTTTTATCTTGAGCTAAAGTTTAACTGGATAATGTGGTAATAACAATTACAAGTGGCTCTCTTTGAGATCATTTAATGTTTTTAGTTGCAGAGATGTCTTAAGCTGCACCTTGTTTCCTATGTCTACAGTGATTGATTATAACAGCAGTCTGCTAATTCAATTAAAGTTGTTGCAGTAATATTCTGTAACTGTTAGCTCTGCACTCTGGTCGGTTGTTCAGATTTTCTCTAGTTAGTTATCAATTGCCGGAATATTGAAATACCACTGTGAATTTGGGGTTAGTGTACATCAAGTGTGAGATTCAAGAGACTAATCTGCCAGAGAATTAAGAATCTAGCGGCAACAAATTGATCACTATTAGGTATTTGGCATGAACCCATCGGCCCAAAGAGTTCTATAGCAGTGATTTAGGGAATGCCAGATTGTTAGACCCTGTTTAGTTCTGTTTTCTGGTGTCATAGTTGATATGTTATCTGATTCATGTCAAAGCAGTTTCATGTGTTTTCATCAAACTGAGAATGGTGGAAGTCAATTTCCTCAATTCTTTCATTTATAACCATTATGTATATGACAATGACATTGATTGTACTGAAATTGAGTCATGATTTGTTGTTTGTGTGCAGAAAGATGTTTTTCTTATATGTTCAAACGCGATGCAGTATAATTCTCCAGATACTATTTACTTCCGTCAGGTTTGACTGACTTTCAAGTCTGTTATGGCTTCTAGAAAACATATTGTTTTATTCTGAAACTGTGATTCTTTTCATAGGCCCGATCCATTCAAGATTTGGCAAAGAAGGATTTTGAAAATTTAAGGCAAGATAGTGATGATGGCATTCCACAACCAAAGGTTGTTAGGAGAGGCAGGCCACCTGGGAAGTCAAAAAAATCACTTGAAAAGTCACCTATTGATCCCATTGCCCCTGAAATGTCCTCAGATGCAAGTCCTGCTACTGGAGGAGATAATGCCAGTGTGTCAAATGGTTACAATCTCAGAAAAACTACTTCATACAAAAGTCAACCATCTGAGACATCCTTCAGGGCATCTTATCTGACTCATAACAATGAAACATATGCTAGCTGGTTGTCTGAGTGGGAAAACGAATTCCCAGGTTTGTAATTTGAATCGACTTTTTAAATTTCAATTTATTGCTTTTTTCCATCATCTACTTGTATTATCTGTGAAGCATGCTCTTTCTGCTTTGTATTGTACAGTAAATTTCAATTTCCCTTTTGCTCTGCAGCCTCTGTGCTGAAAGCTGTACTCAAGTATGGGAAAAAGCCCTATGCACTGGATGAGAATAGGCGTAACACCTATAAGCACCCAGCAACTTCCACGTGTGAGCCCTCTGTCTTTGCACCCTTTGAAGGAGAATTGAAACAACTAATGGCGGTACGTAAAAGAAAACTTCTATTGATACAACAAAATTTCTGTTTCCCCCCAAATGGAACACAAGTCTTTCTTTTGATAAAGAGAGTTGATGGAAACTGCTCAGAGTTGAAATGTTATCAGTTTAGTTGATTTGAATTGTCATTGTGAACCAAATGATTGATCGGCACTTACCTGTTCCAAAACTTTCTGTTGTCTACTGTTTTGTGGCAACTGCTAAATAGGCTATTATTTAATTATGGCTTTCTAAGTGTTACCATAGGACACGCCATTTGGAAAAGAGTTCTCTCTGTTATGGAAATACATGAGGCAGGTGCTCTTATATCCACTAGGTGGTTGCGCTCAAGGCAATTTGGATTTTTCTTTTGGATTCTTTCTTACTTTACCATGTCTCCCTTTAATATGCATCAGGTAGGTTTAAGCTCAGAATATGGATATGCTAGAAGCCTATCTCGATTTGCTGCAGATCTCGGGCCTGTTGTTTGGAATTTTGCCTCAAGAAAGATCCGGAGTGTCTTGCCTGTGGAGGTTGAGTTTGGTCCTGGGTGGGTTGGAGAGCATAATGCAGTCGAAGCACAGCAGTTTTGTGTATTCGATAAGCCGAAATCTCAGGATACTTCTGCTTTGGATAATCATATGAGTAGCCTTCAACCTTTAAGCATTTCTTGTCCCAACTCTATGGCCACAAGTAGAGCAGACATGACAGAAACAGTTAGTGGATTAAGTTCACTATCCGAACGTTCTTCACTGAATACGAACATCTCTCTAGGAGGTATAAGACATGTGCCTTCCTTTCCGAATCAGCAGAACCCTATGGTTCCCTCTGACATTAGCGGTTTCAGTTGCGGATTTGGAAACAAGTTTTCACCTCAAATGGGGATTGCAAGACCAGAGACACCTCAAATTTTTGGCATTGCCTCATCGAGCAATAGTACATTCAACTCCTTCCCTGGGAATTGTTTTATTAAGAGCAGTGACAGATCATCCGAACTTTCAAATGGCTTATTGCATTTCGGGAATTCATCAACAATGCACTCTGGTATCGATCCACACGTATTACTCAACATGGGGCTTGGTGGCAATTTGTCTTGGCAAGGATTCCTTCCACACCATCTACAAGATTCTCTTCCCTGCGCACCAGACTTGAATGTGGGGTGCTTCGCTCCAAGTTCACCTGCTTCCAACATTCCAACCGGTTCCCCGCAACAGCCAGATTTAGCTTTGCAGCTCTGAGGATGGTTAGATCATGAGATTTTGTCAGAACTGGCGGCCATGGTCCAATTCTAGGTTTGATACACATCTAGCAGAAGGGCGAGGAATTCTTGAACTGGCAAGAAAAGTTTCTGCTTAGGGATAGCTTGCTGAATAATACTTTGTAGCGACAGAATTGTAGCGGAAGATTTTGTACAGATTTAGGGTTTCTGTATCAAAAACCACAGGTTCATAGTACCGTACGAATCAATGGAATTCTGGACGGGTATGATATAGTAGGGTCTTAAAAGGATAGCAACATTTGCATTGAATGGCTCTAACCAATTTTTTGTACTGAGAATATCAGCAGCCCATGTTTCCTAGTATGTCTTCCTTGTCCTACTTGGACATGGACAGCTCATTTTTGCATACACTAACTTCTCCAGGATCTTGGGAACAGGGCTTGAAAGGAGAGCACTTTGGTTCATTGACATTGAGACGACCAGGGCACAAAATTACTAGGACCTTGTCCTCCACAGGGCAATTGCATAAGACAAGCTTATCCATGTTTTGTCTGTCCTGTCTCTTGTTCCAATTTATGCTTAAAATACCCTTTGTTTTGCCTTTTCTTTTTGGTTCTTTCCATTTCTTCACAATTTATTAAATGAAATTATACATGTGAATTACTTCTACATTGGAATGATGAGTCATTTTTATATGACCTAATTAGAAATTGCAATGGGTTGGGTTGGATCAAATCTTAAGATTCAAGATCAACAACAAAAAAAAAAGGAGGTAAATTAGGGTTCGAATTCAATTAGACCCAAAAATAAGGGTTTTGGATTTGAGCTTCAGCTTCTTTGAATTTTCAATCATTAAAAATGTTGCTTTCAAGTTAGTTGTGTATGAAAGTATTTTAGATCGAATTCGGATTCGACATTATTATACTCAAAATTGAGCTAGAACCAGAACTGTTTAGAGCCTAATCAAATATATCATGCCTAGATTTAATACCTAAGCTTGATATATTTTTAATAAGTTCGAGTCTAGATGGAAGCTCAATTGGACACATATTGGCAAAAAGTCCGAGATCAGTAATAACGTTTTTACTTATATTTAAATCAAAATTTAACGTTTTAAAATGTTTTTAAAAAATTTTAACATGATATAAATAATTTAAGAGAATCTTAATATTTTAAAAACGTTCAAAAATAAATATGAACTTAATATTATATTAATTTTTTAAAAACGCTTTTAAAACATTAAAATCCTTTTTAAACGTTTATCAAATATTTAAGCCTGACCTGAATATTTTAAAACCTTAGAATCAAACTTGAATATTAGTAAAAATATTATAATTAAAATGACATTTTTTACCAACACAAAATTTTAAAATATTTTCATTTACAATTCTAATCCCCTGTTTAGAGTAAATAAATTCTATAAAATTTTATGGAATTAATTTGCAATTTCAAATTTTTGTATTTGAAATGAAAAAAAC
>JAOXYD010000006.1:386960-402424 GCA_028565735.1 Pinacopodium congolense
AATTTATGGGTCGTTTGATTGAACTTTTAGATGTGATTATTGTATTTTTATATTAAATTATATATATATTTATAAATTTTTATGTTATCTGTCTCAATTTTTGTGTTATATTAAAAAATATTTTTTTTATGATATATTTTTATTAATTTTTATATTTAAAAAATCTAAAAAACAATTCTTAAAACTAAAACGAATTCAAATAATCCCTTACTTTCATTTTTTTTAATAATAACAAGCACAAGTGAAAGTCAATCACAATTTTTGTATTTAATTATAATCTACCACAAATAAAGTTGGACAACAAAGATACCTAAATATGCAAGGCTCGAGGCTCAACTGCCATGTTACCAATTTAACCTTTAAGGAAATTGGGCAGAAGAGATTGATTCCACTGGCGAGGTAAACGAGGTGAAGGGTGTTTTTGTAAAAGGACTACTAACTTTCCACTTGATCGAGTAGGTATAAATTCGGGATCTGTGGGTCAACTTCTCATGATCATATCTTACTGTGGGAGTGTAACTGTTCTTCTCCGTAGCTTTAATTGTTCTAAGCTCCTTCTTATTACTTTCAAGTCAGTGATCGGCGACGTGCTCCGGATTCTCGCAATGAGGCCGCCATGCCGGAGGTCAGAGCTTAAGAGCTTCGCGCTCTCTTTGTTGCAGGTAAAGATCATTTTCTGCTATTTTTTGTGTTTGTGGCGTTCTTCTTTTGTTCTTTTGGCGATACGATCGTAGTTGTTCAGCTGTTCTTTTCAAGCAGTACTAATCACGAAGTGATTTCCAGTTGAGATGTATACGCGATATAGTTTTGTACGTAATCTTTGTTTCTATTTTGGTCTGTTTGGCTGGTTGATTGATGTTTATTGATGTGTAAGTGTGATTCTCGACGTACAGCTCCACGTTTCTTTGCGTTTGGTTGACGAGAAATTTCAGAAAACATCTTTATGACATTTTCTCGCCGTTCCTTTTTTTTTTCTATGAAGTAATAAGCTATCATTACAGGCTACAATTGCCTTTAATTCTTAAAGGGCTTCTAATTTTAGACTTCAACGCATGAATAAAGGAGCCGGAGTTATTACATTCTTCACTTTACGAATCTTCCTGATCTTTATTATTTCTTTATTCATAATTCTCTTTGTTTTGTTGTAATAATAAATTAGTATTCATCATTACTCTTAATTATTTTCTTTATATCTTTTTACTCTCCGACAAGCTACTTCAGTGTAATCCTATTTTCTGTCCGCCCGCCTTTTTTTATTCCTTTTTAAAGCTTTTCTGTTTAATCGAGAAAAGATGATGCATTCTGGAAGCAAGCGTCACGTTGCAAATGACTGACATGCCCTCAATCCCGCGCAGTAAATAATTCTTTCGACAAAAATCCGACAAAGTGGCCGAAAGAAAGGGTATTATGGGAAATAAATGTAGGTTCCCTCGGTAGGTATCCACCTGTGCGCTCTTGTAACGGGCAATTTACTGCGCACTGAAAAAGGGCGCATCTCCCTCTTGAGTCTTAGTATATCTGTATTTAATGAAGAATCTCTGGACTGGTTAAGTCTGCTCTGTGGAAGACGTAACCATCAACCATCAACCCCCATCCACCATCTACTACTTCCTTACTTTATTCTCTCGTACCTCCCTCCTTTTGCGCTACACTTTTTATCGCTTTATTTATAGAACAGCAGCCGCGAGTGACAGTTGCAGCTGTGAGACTCACTTGCTATGATGGAATTGTCATGGTGGAGGAGGAAGAGGAGGATTGATGTTCTGTCATGGTTTTCTCTGTTGCAGGCAAGATAGATCTTCGCATTCTATGGCTATGCCGCCTCTTTGTAGAATCTATGTTCAATGAGCATTCGCTGCTCCCCATTTTCCTCTGCTTTTTGTAAACATTGAATTATATAAATATCAATGTGTGTATCTACTCAACGGCCACAGACTGCTTTTCTTAAGCTTCATTTTATTTTGTCTCTGTTCACTGTAATTTGAGATATCTGGTGAACATCCAACAAGTGTATATCTAATTCTTGATTATCTTGGTGTCAACTGTTAGCTAACGCACAAAAAATTTGGCGCCACGTATGTACTAACTAATTGACTAGATTTTTCTTTTGGTTAAATATTGTTGAAGTTTGATTTCTGTCTTATCTGCAGGTATTCTCCCTTGTGTCTATAGCGTTTGCGGAGAGGCCCGGCACTCGATTGCTTTTGGCAGCAAATGACACTTCTGGGTAGAACATGCTGCCTCTGTTTCTCTTTTTGTTGTTTTACGTTTTATTGATAGCTTAAAAGGCGCAAGCGCAACCCAATTTATATCGTCACTCTCCATGTTAACTCTTAATTATTTTCCCTCTTTCTGATTCTTTAGGGTGAGACACGCAGAAGGATATTGCGCAATGTATAATATCTGTGGTAAACGAGACGATGGAAAACCATTGAACTGTCCATATAGTGGCCCTGCTGTAAAGGTATGACCTTTCGTGAAATTCTTCTGGGCTCTCTCTTCCGATGAGCTCTCTACTAGTAAAGTTCATTTGGTGGGCTCCGTCTTCTGTTCATTCCATACTTTCCTCTGTGGATGAACATGTTCTTCCTTAACTGTTTTACGTGAAATATAACATATGCTTTCTACTTGTTTTTCCTTATTTTCATAAAGAAGATATCGACGCTTGAGCTTGGGCAGTTTTAAATAGCAATTTCCTAAGTAGCATCTTTGTTTTCATGCTTCCCAGCCAGATGTTCTGTTTTCACAAAAAATTCAAAGTTTGTGCCCAACAATTACTGGCAATGTTTGTTGTACGGAGAGTCAATTTGATAACCTTCGGTCAAATGTCCAGCAAGTAAGTTTTCCAATGAAGTTGCTCTTGTTCTGCAACGTTACTTTGATTTTAATATAGACATCTCTTTCACAGGCAATTCCTTTCCTTGTTGGATGTCCAGCATGCCTGCGAAACTTCTTAAATCTGTTTTGTGAGCTCTCCTGCTCCCCAAATCAGAGTTTGTTTATCAATGTGACTTCCATTTCCCAGGTCAGAGCCTAATACTTCCATTGCAATTATAACAATTTTGGAATTGACGTTTGCATTATTGAGTTTATCTACATGGGTAGCTTCTGCATTTCATGGAGACAGTCTAGTGCTGTTTATAGCTCTTGAGTTTAGATATGTAAAATTTCATCTGTGGTATCATATTGTCTATTCAGGTTCAAAACAACACGACTGTAGATGGAATTGATTTTTACGTGGCTGATGCTTTTGGTGAAGGGTTATATGACTCTTGCAAGGATGTAAAGTTCGGTACCATGAATACCAGAGCTCTCAACTTTATTGGTGCAGGTGCTCAAAACTTTGGAGGTAAACCCTACTTCTCAACTTACTGTCTCTCTTGTGCACATGAGATGCAGGTGCTCAGCTGTATTTCATTTGCATATTTGAGTTGCACTTTCTTGGGCTGATTGAATGGTAACTGTCCCTGTTCTTTTAGTAATTTCTGAGTGCTCATCCCATGATTACTTCTGGCAGATTGGTTCGCATTTATTGGCAGGCGAGCCGCTCCAAATTTGCCAGGCTCACCTTATGCGATGGCATTCAAGTCCACTGCTCCTGAGTCATCTGGAATGACACCAATGAACGTAACTACCTATTCCTGCTCTGATTTTTCACTTGGCTGCTCTTGTGGTGATTGCCCTTCATCACCTGCATGTGAAAATACAGCTCCTCCTACAGAGCACGTGGGGGGTTCCTGTCGAGTGAGAATCGGTTCTCTCAAGGTGAGGGTCATGAATTAGAGGTCTTTCAATATACATTGTATCTATTGATCTGTTCTGGTTGGGTGATCATCTACCTGAGTGAATATGCATCTTTGCATTGCTAATACTCCACAATTATGGGGTTTACTTATTGCAGTTCTCTTTGCAAATCTTGATCACTGCAGGCCAAATGCATTGACTTTGCCCTCACAATCCTCTACATTGTATTGGTTTCCATGTTTCTTGGTTGGGGTTTCTTTCAACGAAAAAGAGAAAGGAAACAAAGTTCTAGAATGAACCCATTTTCAAATAACATTGATGCAAGTGAGGTTCATTCTCATAGTGGGCTTAAGAGTGGGAGTGTCTCTATGCAGGTACCAATTATGAATTTTCAGTTGATATAGTATATAATTGATAAAGTGCAAAGCAAATTACAGTAACTGGGTCTGATTTTCTTGATTTTTCATCTTGTTAAACCTTTTTATTTGGTTTTCACCGAAAATGCCAGGGCTCAAGTACGTGAATATATTGTTTTCCTCGGTTAATAAGATTGGAAAATTTTCCTACAGTGGTTTTTGTTTACTATCCTGCTTTTGATACTTTATCAGGCACACGAAAATCCTCCTCCAACTGGAAGCATGGTTCAGCTCTCAGTTGTGCAAGGATATATGTCAAAGTTTTACAGGTCTCTCCTGAAGTCATCATTGCTTGGATCAGTCTGAGTGGAATGGTGAATCACATTTTTGGTTTCTTTATGTGCAGGAGATATGGAACATGGGTTGCTAGGAATCCAATCCTTGTATTATGCTTGTCATTGGCTGTAGTTCTTCTACTTTGTTTAGGTCTTATTCGTTTCAAGGTGGAGACGAGGCCTCAGAAGGTATTCATTTGGCACCTGAATTAATTTCAGTAAAATGGGTTTTAAGATCATATTCTGTTAGTTTATGCTATTTGTTTTCCGTTGCTTTATTTCCCAGTAAGCATTATTGCGGCTTTGATTCTTATTTCCTTTTGTTACAGCCTTTTAAATGCTAATAAACATAATGTTGCAGCTCTGGGTAGGGCCAGGGAGTAGAGCTGCTGAAGAAAAACAATTTTTTGACAGCCAACTAGCCCCTTTCTACAGAATCGAGCAGGTTCTGCAGCTTTTTCGCCCCTGTTCTTGTTATATGTTTGTATATTTATTGTATGGTTTGTTTTCTGTTGGCCAGGCATTGCTTCTCTTGTAAAAGACAGTTTGTAGGCTAAGAAATGAAATATTGCAAGCTTTAGGAAGACCTTTGACAACACTTGTTTCTTAATATTCCTTTATCTAAAGAACTAGAAATTTAAATATAGGAAAGAGGAAAACAATAGAATGACTTAGCAGGTAGTACTGCAGCTTTGGTTTTGAATTTTCTTATTATTACAATGGAAAGAAATCAATTGTGTTCGGACTTTACCAAGTATCCATAGGCGTATTTTGGTTGCTTTTGTTGCATCCCCTCTTAGGCCATTATATTTTGTTACATAGATGATTACTTACTGATTGGACCTAGCTAACTGTTTCCCATCATACATTATTATTAGCAGAACTAATATTATCTTTTTTCCAGCTGATTATAGCAACTGTTCCAGATGGGGACGGGAATTTGCCCAGTATTATGACAGAAGACAATATTAAGTTACTTTTTGAAGTACAAAAGAAGGTAGTGCTGCTATGCCTTTCCTGAAATATTTGTTGTATGTCCAATATGTTCTTCATGGCTAACCACGACGTTCTGTTTGCTGCTTTTTAGTTGTTCCTTTTGCCTTCATTGATGAAATATGGCATGGCAATTCTCATTTAAATAGTACTCATTTATTACAGGTTGATGGAATCCGTGCAAATTATTCTGGTTCAATGATAGCTTTGACTGATATTTGCTTGAAACCGCTGGACCAAAATTGTGGAACCCAAAGTATTCTGCAGGTTATTTCTTGCTCACTTGCTTGTATTTAGAATATATCATATTATTCAGTTGTATTAGAGTTAATATATGATTAATTTCTGGGTTGATGTCTGAGTTTTCACTTGATCCATTCATTTTGTTGCTCTTAATGGGTATGTGGAATTATTAGGCACATTTATTGCATAATTTTCTATGTAGCATTCATTTCCTGAACGTCTTCTTTCATTTTTAGTGAGGTTCCAGTTGTTTAGTTTACACTCTGTTGATGCCTACCGAACTGGTACCTATTCCATTAAATGCATTCACTTTTATGCTTCATATCTTTATTCTATATCTTTGAAATACCTTAGGTTAAGGGCCAGGGACCCTTTGTTTAACTTGTGGCTGACGCCTCTCTCTCTCTCTCATATAGTATTTCCAAATGAATCCTCAAAATTATGATAACAGTGGGGGACTTGACCACGTGAAGTATTGTCTAGAGGTATGTTTCTTGATCTCTGTGTGGTCTCAAACTGATCTTGCTAGTGATACGAGTTATCAAGCTCGATGTCTAACTGTTTGGCAACTTAATGTCCTGGTCAGGCCTGACTGCTAACAAGCTACTGCACATGTACACAAAAGTTGATTGCTACTGTTCAAATGCATATTTTACTTGAACTTGGTTGTTGATGTTTAAAGTTATTCAGACTTTCAAATTAGAGATGTTGCTGGATTTCCATTTTTGATATAAGAAGTGGGTCTCATGCTTAGGCAAATAAAAAGTATCAGTAGACTTGATGGCTATATGATTGTTGTGACAAATTTCACTTAAATATTTGTTTGAACTGTGACCCAGAAAATAAATTTATCTAAAATGCAGTCAATAAGCAGTGCTCTACCGATGTTGAAATTTATGTTAATATTGGATGTAACATAGATGATCTCTATTAAGTTTCCTTGTGATACTATTGGATTGTATTCCGAGCTCATCTTCGATAGCTTTTAGGATTTTGTAGTGGATATATTTTTCTAGCTTTGTTAAACATCATGGAATCAAGAATTTATAAAGTGGGCTGCTGGCGTAATCATGGGTATTATTGCAGCATTATACTTCTACAGAATCATGTCTGGGTGCCTTCAAAGGCCCTTTGGATCCTAGCACTGCCTTGGGAGGTTTCTCAGGAAATAATTATTCAGAGGTATTTTTTCATTTTCCAAAGAATTTATGTTAATATAGAGAAGGTAATACTGAGATGAATTTTCTGTAACAGGCCTCTGCATTTGTAATAACCTATCCAGTCAATAATATGAGGGATGGGGAAGGAAATGGAACTGCTAAAGCTGTTACTTGGGAGAAGGCTTTTATCCAGTTGGCCAAGGTATGCTCGTCTGCACAAATTCTTAAGTGCTTGATTTGATTTGTGAAACTTCAAAATTTGGAGTTGGTTTAAGGATATTATTAGGTTGATTGGGATTATAACTACTTCTAACTAATTAAGGTGGTCAAAAATCAGCATGTTACTTTATCATTATAACCTTGCTCTTTTCTGTTGCAGGATGAATTACTGCCAATGGTATTATCTAAAAATCTCACACTTTCGTTTTCTTCGGAGAGCTCAATAGAGGAAGAATTAAAAAGAGAAAGCACCGCTGATGTTATAACAATACTGGTGATCTTTCTCTCTTCTATATACCTAAAACCCGTACCTTTGGAGGGACCATTTTAAGCTTTAGAAATATTGTTTAAATGATATTGAAAACTTCGAATTTATAAATCATATTTTTTACAAGGAGTCTAGTATTTCTTCTAATAGTGCAAATGCCACTGTTTACTTATGCAAGACTCCCCACTGCTTTGTTTCAGATAAGCTATATTGTCATGTTTGCCTACATATCCCTTACGCTGGGTGATCCTCCTCGTTTATCTTCTTTCTACATTTCCTCCAAGGTATTTTCTACTCCATACCTTCAACCTTACCTTTCACTTGATATGACATTACATCTGCCTCTGATTGTCATCTGTATGACATAATTATTGAAATTTCAGGTATTGCTTGGTCTCTGTGGAGTTGTGCTTGTTATGCTTTCTGTTCTGGGATCAGTAGGGTTTTTCAGTGCTATTGGAGTAAAATCTACACTAATCATCATGGAAGTCATTCCTTTTCTTGTTTTGGCTGTAAGTATCTCCTTCCATCTTTTTGACTTAAAAGATGTCCAAGCTTGTGTATCAATTCTAACGGTGAGGACAATATTCTTAGTGTTCTCTCATTGCTGAACATATAAATTGGTTTAGTTTTAAGAAAGCTAGAGTTAGCAGCCCCTTCCATCTGCTTTTGCAGTAATCTTATTTGCTAGTTTGTGAGCCATGCTGTCAGTACATCAAAATATAATCCATATTCCTTCATTTTGACAGTTTATTGCGATTTATAACAGATATTGTGATAATGATTTTTTATGCGTTTTCAAGATTCTTTTTATTTGTCATAATTGATTCTGATTGTCATATCAGGTTGGAGTTGACAACATGTGCATATTGGTGCATGCTGTTAAGCGGCAACCACTGGAGTTGCCTCTAGAAGGAAGGATAAGTAATGCCCTTGTGGAAGTTGGACCATCCATAACACTGGCAAGTTTATCTGAGGTTTTAGCATTTGCAGTTGGAAGTTTTATCCCCATGCCAGCATGCCGTGTGTTCTCGATGTTTGCTGGTCAGATTTTTTTATACATTTTCCTTAAATAACAAATGATTATTATTTTTTTATTTCACATCTTTCCAACTTGTCACACCATTCTATGCCTTGTTTTGTTGCAGCACTGGCTGTTCTGTTAGACTTCCTCCTACAAGTTACGGCATTTGTTGCACTAATAGTTTTTGACTTCTTGAGGGCAGAGGATAAGAGGGTTGATTGCTTTCCATGTCTAAAGGTTACTTCAACAAGTATAGATTCTGACAAAGGTATAATTAGATTTTCCCAGTTTTATGGTTTTGACACTTGCATTTGTTAAATGCTTGATAATATATTCTTTTTGATAAACTATTTATCAATCTGATTGGAAAATTTTAATGTCAAACTAGGCGCTTCTGGGAGAAGACCTGGATTACTGACTCGTTATATGAAGGTTTTAGATCCTATCCTTAACTAAATCCTGTAATGCCAAGTGTAATTGAATGTGTAGTAAAGATAATCACAGGGCAGATGTCCTGAAGATGTTCTCTTGAGATTGATGAAGCAACTCATATATATTGCTCTGTACTTTTCCTGATTTGCAGGATTCTGTTTCCAATACCATTATATTTCTAATCATGTTAACACTTATTTGGTTTTTTAGGATGTTCACGCATCAATACTTGGTCTTTGGGGGGTTAAGATAATAGTCGTTGCCATCTTTGTCGCATTTGCATTGGCTTGTACAGTGAGTTGCTGAATGTTACCTCTCTTTTATCTGTGGAGCTACTTCTTGTGCTTTTTACATATCCTGAAGTTATAATTTTTAAATTTTTGTGGGACGTGCAGGCACTAGCCACTAGGGTCCAACCTGGTTTGGAACAACAAATTGTTCTTCCAAAGGACTCATATCTTCAGGTTCCATTTTTTAATTACATTTTGTTGCATAGTGTTTTTAAGCTATGTAATACTTGGTTGCAAAGATGAGGCTGAAATGTTTATTTGTTGTCCAGGACTATTTTAAGGATCTAGCAGAGTACCTGAGAATTGGTCCCCCATTATATTTTGTCGTAAAGAACTACAACTACAGGTAATTTCCTACTCTTTTGGCATGTCTTTTTGAAATTTCAAATAATATTGTACTAAGCTAGATCTTTCTTGCTCTCCGCAGGGGAAATGATTTCTAACTTACGTTTTTAAGTTATGTTTTTTGCCCCATAAGCCATAATGTTGATTGTGGTGATCTTGCAGTTTTTGTTATTTGATAAATTTTGCGGCTATGTGCTTCCAGAGTGGATATCTCATTTCTAAGCAGTATGCAGTGTAGTGGCTTATTTATGATCCAGTGACAAGACTCTAGTCCCAGAATCTTATATTATAAATTATTCATTTTCCCAAAAAGTATTGAGTTATATTGAAGTGTTTTTCTTCCATATTTGATCAATGATGGAAATGTAAGGAATGGGGATGCTAATTACAATTCATGGATTGCATGAAGTTTTTAGTTATCAAACTTCATTACATTTCAACTTCTGGAGCTATTGCGGTAGAAATTTTAATTTCTAGCTGACAATTGTCTCCTGTTAGAATGAGTACTCATTGTGGGTGGTTTTTATTACTTTTAAATTGATGTGTACTATACTTTGCAGCTCAGAATCAAGGCAGACAAATCAATTGTGCTCCATTAGCCAATGCAACTCAGACTCACTTTTGAACGAGGTAAAGTGCTTTATAGCTCAGTTTTTTGCTAAAACATTCACTATTACCCATTAAATAGTGCCTATCTGACCTTTTGTTGAGTTAATTGTTGGAGAAATTAAGTTATTTTATAAACAAATTTTTCCTTCTCATTCTTCCCAACATTGCCTTTTTGCTATCTCATTGTTCTTTGCCCATTTGAATGCACTAAGCAATGTTATTAACTTTATATTGCCTCTTTGTTTCCTTTAATATGTTTAGTGTCCACATATGCATTGGCAACATCAGATTCCTAAATGGAAGTAACAAATTATAGGTGATGGAAGAATCTTGTAGGGATTCATTCATTACCTTCTGAATATCCCACCTTGGTGCTGAGCAACATAGGGCTTCTTTGACAATAATCTCTTGCTTTTTTGCCTCTTGTAGATTGCGAGAGCGTCCTTGTCTCCCAAATCCAGCTATATTGCTAAACCAGCTGCTTCATGGCTTGATGACTTTCTTGTATGGATGTCACCAGATGCTTTTGGTTGTTGCCGGAAGTTCACAAATGGAACTTACTGTCCTCCCAATGATCAGGTGCTTAAATAGTTGTTCTTGAGGTCTATCCTTCTCTGATGTTGTCCACTTTAGTTATGCATATTCTTTATTGAATTACCTTCTTGCTTCAATTGATAAGGTTATAACTTGATTTCTAACTTAGACGATTAGAAGAGCTGAAATTGGGAATTAATCCAATGTATATGAAATTTGGCATCAAATGCACTGGAATTGGTTTGGCTTTCTTTTGTTTCTTTATATATATATATCTTGAACTCACATAAATCAAATCTTGGAATAGAATTGTAATTTGAATAGCTATTATTCAGTTTCAGTCTGATATGAAATTAGAGTAATAATAATAGTGGATTATAACATGGCCAACTGCATTTCACTCATTGTTTGTGTTTGATAGATGTCCTCATTTAGGTACAATATTTATGGTGATTATGTTTATTAGATTATGGAGATGTACCTTTTCGTTTCACTATTCTTCTGATGTCTGCTTTTTGTACTCATACGGCCTAACTTTGAACAAGTTTGATGAGATTTTTGTTTCATGTACAGCCTCCTTGCTGCCCCTCTGGTAATTCTTGTGGGTTTGGTGGAGAATGCAAAGATTGTACTACGGTAATATATCTACTAACAAACCATACAAGTAGTCCAATTGATTGGTTACTATTAAGGCAGTAGCTTCTAAAAATTTCTCCTGATGAGAGCTGAATTAGCAGAGTTTTGTGATTTTCAGTGCTTCCTTCACTCAGAATTGAATAATGGTCGTCCATCTACAACACAATTTAAGGAGAAACTCCCATGGTTCCTCAGTGCTCTTCCCTCTTCAGACTGTGCCAAAGGTGGCCATGGTGCTTACACTACCAGTGTGGACCTGAAAGGTTTGTTGAATGAGATGCATACTCCATCACTGATTGCATAAATCTTATTTTTTCATTGTCTGCATAACTTAAATGAGTTCATGGAAATTGTGTGCATACACTATGAGATAATCTAATTTTTTCACATATCCTATGGTGGTTTGACTGTAATTTGGGATCCTTTGTTTCTTCTTTTGTCATTAGACTATGAAAATGGTGTTATTCAAGCATCATCCTTCCGTACCTATCATACACCTCTCCACAAGCAGGTAAGTGAGTTCTGATATTACTGTGATATAAGTTTCCTAGATTCACATTCTTATTATGCTGTTTTCTCAAGATCATAGCTGAGATGGCTGCATTTGGTTATAGGTTGATTATGTCAATTCAATGAGGGCTGCTAGAGAGTTTAGTTCAAGGTTATCTAAATCTTTGAAGGTATAAATTCCTTGCTATCAGCATTTTTTTGCCTGATTTCTTTCTTTCGATGTATGTTTACTTCTATTGGTTCAGTTTTGTTGTCTTTTCATCACTTTTTTGGAAAGCAATATTTACCACTACTGTTGTAGGATTACAGCCGATTTCTTGTGACATTATTTCCAGCATGAAAAGAGTGTTGCTCTGATCAGTTTGTTTTACCAATGAATGGCTGCACAGTGTGATGATGTTATGTTCTCTTAATTGACATTCCTTTTCTCTTACAGATGGAGATCTTTCCATATTCGGTATTTTACATGTTTTTTGAACAATACCTTGATATATGGAGGACTGCATTGATCAGTCTGGCGATAGCAATCGGTTAGTAACATTTGGATCATTCCAAAGCTAGCAGTTTTTGTCTAATCAATAACTGTGAAACAATTTCCAACGATATTACTGAAAATTTTAACTTAAATGGATTGTTAGGCATTGCTCATTATTATTGTGCATTGGAAAGAATTTTTGATGCCTTCTAGGCTCTTTGTATCTCATTGTGTAAATTGCCTCTCAGAGCCATCTATTGATGATTAACTTTAATATGCATGCATCAAATTGTAGGCATTTCTATCTGCAAAGAATTGATTGGATTTATTTATTATTTCCACAGGTGCTGTTTTTGTTGTTTGCTTGATTATCACAAGCAGGTTAGTATTCATTATCCTTTTTACACTATTCCTTGCCAGAGTTGGTACCCCTTTTATTCTCTTTGAAAATGAGCTACAATCTGAAGATGGCCTAGTGATTATTGTGTATTTACTGTTTCTTTTGTAGTTTGTGGAGTTCAGCGATCATTTTACTGGTTTTGGTGATGATTGTTGTGGATATGATGGTATTATCTTCCTCCTTGATTATAATTCACTAGTTCTTCGTATGTGCTTTAGTTTTCTTCTCACAAGCTGAGGCTCGACAGGGTGTGATGGCAATTCTGGGTATTCAACTTAACGCAATCTCTGTCGTTAACCTTGTAATGTCAGTAGGCATTGCTGTCGAGTTCTGTGTGCATATCACACATGCTTTCATGGTTAGTATTACAACTCCGCAATCCCCTCTTGAGAATCACAAACAGGATCATCAATTCTCCATCTCTCCTACTAAATTTGTTTATTTGAATTGATTATGAAAAATTTTTAATCATGGTTCGGATGCTTTGGTTCCAATACCATAACAGTCTATTGCATGCCACATTAGAGCATTTGTTAAAACTTAGTCAATCTCAATTTTAAACTTTTATTGTTTCCGCACATTACAGGTAAGCAGTGGTACTAAAGACGAAAGAATGAAGGAAGCTTTGGGAACTATGGGGGCTTCTGTATTGAGGTTCTTTTCCTACCTCTGTTTTGATTGATTTGACTTCTACAAAGCTACATGAAGAAGACAATTTAGGATAAGCAATGATAGAGCACGGAAGAAAAGAGAAAATCAAATCTCAAACACAATTAATTTACTGGATAGCAATTAAAATGAGTGGAAGTGTGGAACCATCATCTCCTTTTCCAGAATATAGTTCCGTCTTAGATTGCACAAGCATAGTTTCCAGTTGACCATTTCTGTGTGAAAGTGTCATTAATGTTACATCAAAAAGAATAATGCCTTCATATTTTGTGGTTTCTTTTTCTGCAGCGGAATTACATTAACAAAGCTAGTAGGTGTAATCGTACTTTGCTTCTCCAGGACGGAAGTTTTTGTGGTGTGTGATCCTTCACTCATAATCATTCACAGTAAAAAACTTTTCTCTGTTATATTAATCAACTCCTATATACATATATATATATATTTATATATATTGCAGGTCTATTATTTCCGAATGTATCTGGCCTTGGTCCTACTTGGTTCCTTGCACGGTTTGATATTTTTACCGGTAAGTTCCTTCAACTGTCGACCTGCCATTCACGTACTTTTTGACTTAGCTACTGTTATTTATATGATTATACAATCCCATAGTGACTGTTTAACGGCTGTAGAAAAGTCACTCATGATTTAACTTTTTTATTTTAATTTTTATATTTTAAAGAACATTTGGTCTCTTGTTTTCTAAGATGATACAGTAAACTTATATAATAATGAAATAATATTATAAAAATAATAAAATTTAAAATGTAGAAATTAAATACAAAAAATTACCTAACATTTTCACTCATTTTATTCACTTATGTTAGAGGTCTGAATATCCCTCCGGCTTAATTTCGATTTCAGGTAGTGTTGAGCATGTTTGGTCCTCCTTCAAGATGTAAATTAGTCGAGAAACAAGAGGATCGGCCGTCGGTGTCGTTAAGGGGATTACAACCACATTCTGCATGATAAAAAGAAACTCTTTTTCTAGGGTTGACTTATTTTCCCATTTTCTTTGTATCTTTAGAATTTTGTAATCTTATTATATATCTATCTGACCCATGTAAAATCCATCCAGTCTTTGACTTATATATATACAAAGAAGAAAAGCCAAATTGTAAATTAGGTTGAAGACTGGCTTACTTACCAATATTCTTCTTTAAACATCATATGGTTCCTATAAATTTCATTGAGATTACAGTTTGAAGTTAGAAATTTTGACAGAAGTCTGCTTTTGTAGTAATCACTCTCATTCAATTGTTATCTGAAAAAACAATTAGCTGATGTATTTGAATTCTTATGTCATTTCAAAGTAAAAAATTTACTTTGTCCCTTAATATTTTATACAAGATTTAAGGGTTGTTTGAAAGTGTTTTTGTAACGGTTTTTTGCTACTACATCTTTTAATCTCAAATTTATAATAATTTCTTAATTCAAGTAACTCTAATTTCTTCAATTCAATTTTTAATTAAACTTAAAGCCCCAAATTCACAATTTCCATACTCTAAATAGCCTGACACAACAATTTTATAATCCAAGCAATTGACTTAAATAAAAAAGCAAAAGTTCATAAATGAATATTACAATTTATACTGTCAATAAATTTAGTAATTTATCTATTCATTTCAACAATCTCAACCAAATAGTAAGGATATTAAAATGTTAAAAATATAATGATAAAGTATTTAAAAGTGAATCATGTAACATCCTATAACAAGTTGAGCAAACATTTTTTATTAATACTAATTGAAATTCAAAATACTTACTATTGAATATCTCTTGAAAATGTTCACATAGAAGGAGTGAATCGTCACCTCAATAAATAATAATTAAAAGGGATAATAGTTGTACGAATGAGTAAATTTTTTGGGGTTTTTAAGTTGAGTGAATAACTTTTAAAAATTTTCAATTAAGTAACTAACCTTTAAATAAATTTTCACTTAAAATAAAAATGTTACTTCTATTAAGTCTACGCTGATATGGCATACGGACTTTATCACGTCAGTATTCACGTGGCAAAAGTGCTACGATAGAATTCACGTAGACACACTCTTCATCTTTAAAAATTTTCAATTCAGTGACAAATTTTTTAAAAAATTTTCAATTAAGAGAGAAACCTTAAAAATTTTCAATTAAATGACTAACTTTCTAAATTTTATTCAATTTATGTCAAAATTATTTTTTTCTTATAAAAATAATAAGTGATTAATACATCAATATTTTGT
>JAOXYD010000006.1:419339-432538 GCA_028565735.1 Pinacopodium congolense
GAATACAGGCAAACACATTTTTTTCCTCTGTTTCTCTGTTTCTTTAAAACAAAAACAGAAAATAAGAAATATAAATACTACCAAACAGGCATAACTCTTTCTTATTTCTTTGTGAAAATAGAGGAAAGAGATGAGCAATGCAACCTTAAAATCAAAACCGAACACGTTTTTTCCTACTGTTTTTTTTTTCACTTTTTCGCAACGTAATAAGGAAACGAAAACAAATACGTTTTTAGCCCATTGGTTTTTGGGCACGAAAATGCAAAACTAAAACGTGAAACAGTACCAAAAAACTCTTAATAGGGAATGTCATTTCTACAAGCATTACAATATATCTTTTGATCAGTAAAATGATCAAAATACTTATAAAACCATTTCTACAACCATGCTATTTACTTATAAAATGATGTTGTTTTTACAAAGATCAAAATAAGGTCGATTTGATTAATAACCGAATTCTTTCTATTTAAAAATGGCATTGGTTTTTATAAGGATCAAAATAATGTCATTTTAATTTGCAAGTAAATAGCATATATTTGTTACAAAGTAATGTCATTTTAAAAAAAATATCAAAACGACTTAATTTTGAACAATAAGGGCTTGTTTGGTGTGGCTTCGATTTTTTATTTTGATTTTTTGTTTTTTTAAACACAGAAATTAAGAAAAATAGCACAGCAACTGAAAAAGACAACTCATTAATACAATACAAAAATCGAGGATAACAGCATAGAAACTGAGGATAACACACAAAAATCAATACAAATACACAAAAACTACAACTAAAAATTACAACCAACAGTAATACCAAACGACCCATAAATAAACGCTTCATACCTATAATAAAATGAGGTTATTTATGCAAGAATCAAAGTAAATAACTAACTGCCACATACTACCAAACATGCATTAACACTTGAACTTTTGTTAATCTACATAAGAAACATTAATGAAAAATTGATAGATAATAATTTATTTAAACTTTAAGGATCTATTTGAGAATTTTGAAACTTTATAAACTTAAATGATATTTGTAAACAAGAACCCATGATGAATTTAATCCATACAATTATTTATATTTTAATAGAATTTCAATTAACATACAAACCAAAAGGAAGAAAATAAGATATTATATCACTTAAGAAAAGAGAAATGGAAATTGTAGTAGTTTGACAAAAATTAAAAAAAAAAGAAAAAGGGGCATAAAATATAAAATTTTAACTCCATAGAAATGCAAAATAAAATATTAGAAACATTAACTAATGTGGGTGATGTCATCTCTATTATATTCTCAATCACTTCTCAATAATTTAAATTTTATTAATCACATCTTTTATAATAATAAAATTTATAGTCATTATAAATTATAAAATATGTGTAATTTTTTATAAATTACTTATTTTAAAAATATTAAGTGACAAACTAACAATTAAAAATTAAGTGAAAGGAACTAGCATCAATAGATTACATACATTTCCACCTTCAACTAATTGTACTTAAAAAAAAAACCTTTAATCATAGTATGGCAACTCAAACTCTCAACCATAAAATGTGATATAATATTGTAACTTTCGTAGAGAAGAACTAAAAATGGAAAAAAAAAAAAAGAAAAAAAAAGAAGGGAAATAGGCGGCCTAAGGCACATGCTAAGGTAGCCGTTGAGACTTGAGAAGTAAAGCAAGAGATCGCGACTTTTCAAGTGTAGGAGATCGGACGGTGGGCATTTACTAGCCGTTAATTTTGAAAAATTTTTTTGGGCATTCTTCATTTTTTGCTGGCATATATCCGCCGTTGCCGTCTCGCAAACACACAACCATAGAAACACTCGATCTTTGATCTTCGTCTTCCAGCGACTGACAAGGATTTTATATGTAGAGGGAGAGAGAATGGAGTTCTTTTGATCATTCTGTCTCCTTCTCTATATTACAAGATCACGACGCTCTCTCGCTTGGAATTCCCCAGTGCCCGCTTTTTTTATTTTTGATTGTAGGCAGAAAGAAAGAACATTGAGTGCTGACTTGGATTCGAGGTAAAGTTCTGATTTTGAGTAATGGGTTCTTGATAAGTTTTGATTTTGAGTAACGGGTTCTTGAAAATGAAAATGGGTCTCTATTTGGGTTTTGACTTTTGATCGTTTTGTGGAAATTCTTTCTAGATAACTAGCGATGGCCGGATCAGACGAGAACAATCCGGGGGTGATCGGACCCCCTAATGTTCAAGGTAATTATTCGACTCCAATTTTTGTTCTTTTATTTCTGATCTCTGAGATTTTGGATCAATTACATAGAGGCTTTCCATGTCGGAACAGGGAAGTTTCCGGCAGCGGTTGGGAACAACCGGAGGGCTTTGACCAGTATTAATCGGAACATAATCGGAGCTCCTCCTTATGCTTGTGCTGTCAACAAAAGGGGCTTATCACAGTAAGTTAAACCCTAGTGCTTAGTCTCTTGTTTAAAAGGGAAAAGAAGGTGAAGAAAATTTTGAGAAAATGAAACTTCTGTGAGAAAACGAGAATGAAGTTAGTGTTTATTTTCAATCTTTTAGAAATACTTCAACTGACAAGGAATTTTGATCTTTCATTACACTTGTTGATGCTGATTCCATTTATGTTGATGATGATTATAGAAGAGAAGCTATTTGTCAAAAGGCCATTCCAGTTCATCGACCAATCACAAGGTTAGAATCTATTCCTTTCCACTGGATTATTAATATAATAAGTATAGAATTGATTCTTCCTGGGTTGATGCCCCAGCAATTAATGGGGACAAACTGGAAGTTTTCGTTGGTCATATGTCCGCACTGAATTTTCAAAATGAAAATTTCACATCTTTTCTTGTATCAAAATAATAATAATTTTTTAGCTTCAATAGGACTCTTTAGTAGCTTTATTTCTACTTACTATTATATAAAAATAATCAAGTTATCAATGTTTGGACTAAACCGAAAAATAACTCCTCACATGTGCGAAATTATAGAGTCGGAATTCATTCCTTAGCAATAATTTGGTTTGATTCTTATTGTTTGTTTAGGAAATTCGCTGCTCAGCTAGCTAATAAACAGCAAACTAAACCAGAGGTACCTTTCTGCAAGCATACTAATAAGAAGTTGTTAATGTCCTGCAATGAAACCCTGAATTGTGGATCAAGCTCAGTTGTGAATGTATAATGTGTTAACAGGAGATAAATCAATCAAGGGAATCAGAAGATTGCTCCATAATCGATGTTGAAGACTATAAGGCAGACAATGACTTCTCAGTGCCCATGTTCGTCCAACACACAGAAGCAATATTGGATGGGATTGAAGAAATGGTATTATAAAGCTCTATTCTTTCTTTACTAATTGGCTCTGACCTCTAAGATCATTGCTTGCTGTTCTACTTTTCAGACATTTGATGGTTTTTTTCATGCAGGAGGAGGTGGAAATGGAAGACGTAGATGATGAATCAGTTATAGACATTGATAGACCTGACAGCAAGAACCCACTTGCAGTGGTTGAATATATAGATGATCTGCATATTTTCTACAAGAAAGCAGAGGTGAGGTTGAATCCTTAAATTTGTTTTCTTTCGAAATAGAATCCCTTTTCAGAAAGGGGGGAAGTCAATAGTTTCTTTCTCGAGCTTAAATAGTTGGCATTTTTCTAGTAAAGTTTCTCTTAGAAGGAATAAGTGGTTGGTGAAGCTCCATTCAAAGTTTTCCTTTGTAATATTTGCTTGCAGAAATCTTACTGTGTCTCCCCAAGCTACATGTCACAGCAATCTGATATCAACGAGAAGATGAGAGCTATCCTAATTGACTGGTTGGTTGAGGTATGAAAAGTTGAAGATAAGATACATCCATGACGCTTGACCTGAATTACTAACAAACTAATGGGATTAACAGGTACACTATAAGTTTGAATTGATGGAAGAGACCTTGTATCTTACGGTGAACCTCATAGATAGGTTTTTAGCAGTAAACCAAGTAGCGAGAAAGAAACTCCAGCTAGTGGGTATAACAGCCATGCTGCTTGCATGCAAATACGAGGAAGTATCGGTTCCAGTTGTGGAGGACCTTATTTTGATTTCCGATAAGGCCTATAGCAGGCAAGAAGTGCTTGACATGGTATAACTCAATCAACAGTATGGTGCTTTACTTATTTTACTGGTGTAAGAATTGAAAGACTTAAAAGAGCCTTTCATGAATGCAGGAGAAACTAATGGTTAAGATTTTGAAGTTTAATCTTTCTGTCCCAACACCATATGTGTTCATGAGGAGGTATTTGAAAGCTGCACAATCTGATAAGAAGGTTTGAACAAAAATGCTTGTGTGCTTGAATTTTCGAGTGAAAAATGATACTGATAGATGCTGGATTGTTGAACAGCTTCAGCTTCTTTCGTTCTTCATGATCGAGCTTTGCTTAGTTGAATGCGAAATGCTCAAGTATCCACCTTCCCTGTTAGCTGCTGCTGCAATTTATACAGCTCAGTGCACCATTAGTCAATCGAAGCACTGGAGCAAGACTAATGAATGGTATACTTCCTACCCAGAAGAGCAGCTAATGTGAGTGTGCTTTTCCCCCCCGCATCTAATTAAATTTCTTCACTAAATTTCTAAGATTGGAGCCTGATTTTTTTTTCTTTGGAGGATAATGCAGAGCATGCTCAAGACTTATGGTCACTTTTCACCAAAATGCGGGAACAGGAAAGCTCAAAGGTGTGCACAAGAAGTATAGTACATCCAAGTATGGTTATGCTGCAAAGATTGAACCTGCTGACTTCCTATTGGATGCCAGATTTTAGCTGTGTCTGAGAAAATGATGGATTAACATAAAAAATCCAACTTTTGTTCGGGCAAATCTGGGTTTGAGGGTTTTGGGGTATAACAGAGCAACATAAGTTGCCCCTAGGAGGGTGTTTTTATTCTTGAACATATTGATGTGATGTTTTCTAGTCCTTTTATAACCTTTGTTCATTCCTTTCTTGTTACTATTCCTGAACATAGCTAAGATGTTCTTTTCTCAATGAAATAATATCCAATTTATGTTGAATAAGTGTTGCTCCAGGTATGTGCATAGACGTGATCGATCTCCTCTGGCTTATTTAGGTGTTATGTTTCTACCCCACCCATTAACTAGTAAAAGTCTAAAATCATGTTATCAGAACATGAACTTTCAACTTCCGACAATAATTCAATAATTCAGCCAAAACTACCCGTGTTGCTTATCACCATGGATGTTCTGCTAGTTTAAAAGGAAGTTGGCTGCACATTGGTACTTCAAAAGAAATGATAACCATTGGTGAAAAACAAAACAACACGTTCATGATAAAACATCACAAAGCGATGATCAAAGCACATAACTACAATATGTGCCAAAGCACTTTCTACTTAAAAATTTGATCATTAGATAGTCCAAATCGAAATATAAACAGAATCAACCAGACAATGTTCTAACATCCAAATCACATGACTACAATCTGCTTAGTGCATGTTCCTTTTCTCCCCGTAAAGGCAGTACAAGAAAGGGTTAATCTTTTACATCAGATTGACGATCTCATTGGTAGGAATCTCGTAACTCAGCCAGGAAATGCCACAGATCTAAAGCAAGTGATGTAGGCAGATTACCTCCTAACTGGTGGCACGCCTCTACCAGGAGCTCAACGTCCAGCAGCTTGAGCCTGAACCAAACAAAAAAAAAAAGAGTTACAACAATAAATAGGGGATGCATCAGCTTGGTTTTATTGTGCATTAAGGGGAACAATTAGCAAATTCCCTTAACTAAAAGGGGTCATATTTCAAAACCATTCGCATAGAGGAAGTATCAACTTCAATGAAGTCATACTTGGAGTCTTAAAAGATGAGAAATATCACAATGCAAAATTTAAGGTTCAGAACAGCATATAATCTACCTTAGCCCGCATTGCAACGGATCTGCCCCTTCCAACTCCAAGTGATGCGCTCTTACCCTTAAAATCCAAAAGACACAATTTAGAATTCCTAAAGCAAATAGGTTAGAAGGAAAAAGACTGCACACATCAAACGCAAGCTTAAATTATCTAACTGAATGCATGAGTATACCTTGATTCTAGCATCAAGGCGCTTGAACATGGGGGCATTCTTTAGCATATCTGGTATGACCATAAACCTGTAAAAAGTTCAGAATATAATCAATCAGAAACAGTCAACAAACTATGCCATCACAATTTGTTTCTTTTTTAATCACCAGAACAAAATCGTTCCATAAGATAAGATTTAGATATAAGAATGCAATGTTTGTATACCTGACTTTACTTCCTCGAATAAATACATGTTCAAGTTGTGAGACCTTCCCATCCTAAGACAAGAAATCATCAAAGTTAAACATAACAGGAAAATCGGTTACGCAAAAGATTGAATACTCGTGCCAAAACTCGTTAGATCCAACAACAGACTAGTTAACTCTAGCAAGCAGCACTCCACAATAATCAAACAAGTCTGCAAGCACCAGATGCAATTTAAAAACAAACAAAAATCAGCTAATAGAAATTAGGTCAAACAACTATAAGAACACAAAGAACAGAGCTGACAGGCAAGTAGGCTTTCCTTTCTCTCAGCAACAACATTTATGGGAACAGTACATTCAAAATTTCTTCACTTTGCAAATCAAATAAAAATATAATTCGAAATTGCCAGACATGAAACTCAATCCCACCTAAATCTGTTCCCATCAATCTTTCATCAAACTCCACTGCTCTTAACGCTAAACAATCAACCCGACATGTCCAATGATATACAGTACAACGAGAACTTTGATTTTAAGGTTATGGGTTCAGAAAGTTCACACCTTTCTTTCCTTCCATTACATTACTCGACCAAAAGTTCAGTACAATGTCGAAAAAAATCGACGAACCACACAAGGGCATGGATCCAATTTCACGAAGAAGCAGTAAAACATAATAATTAAAAGAAAACACCACTAATGGTGCGTACCCTAGCAGTGTAAGTGATGTTCTCGAGCTGGCAGTTCCAGTTGTCTTCACACTCCACCATGCTGCCTCTGTAGAGCTCTCCGCTCTTGAGCTCCACCGTCACTATGTGCCCTGAAGCCTCGTGTAGAAGCTTCACCGGTATGCCTAAGCTTCTGCTCATTTTTTCTCCAAAACCCTAACAACTTCGTCTGATTCCCTCCTGACCAACAAGACTGATGAATGAATGCCCCTTACAGAACTGGGCCTAACTCAATATGGGACCAAATCATTTCTGGGCCTAATTCCTTAAAAGTGCTCGACAAGTCCAACGAAACATTCAAAAGTATTATCGAAAGAATGCTCCTTTTATATGATTCCGTTGGTTAGTTTTCATTTCAGGGATCTTGGTTTGCAAATTTGGATGCTTTATTGGAGATTTGATCATGAAGAGCAAGTACAGTATAATAATCCCAACGTATAACGAGCGTCTCAACATAGCTCTCGTCGTTTATCTGGTCTTCAAACATCTCCAGTACGTTCACTTCTATTTCAAATTCTCAATCTTTCCTTTTACAGATCGAGAAAATTGAATTTTTCTTGTCTTACTTGGTGTAGAGGTGTTGATTTTGAGATCATCGTGGTTGACGATGGGAGTCCTGATGGCACTCAAGATGTTGTCAGACAGTTGCAGCAAATTTATGGTGAAGATCAAATTGTGAGTATTGGTTTTCATTAAAAATTGAAACTTTTCGATTAGTTGTGCATTTGGGTACTTAAATTTTTGCTCTTTTTTTGGGATTCCTGCAGCTCCTGAGACCCAGACCCAAGAAACTTGGCTTAGGTAGGAAATGGGCTTGCTTCTTGGTTTGATTTTTGACATGAAGTCTGTTTTTTGACGGGTTCTTGTTTTCAGGAACTGCGTATGTTCATGGTTTGAAGTATGCTTCAGGAGATTTTGTTGTAATCATGGATGCTGATCTCTCCCACCATGTAAGTATTTGGTTATTTTTGGGGTTAGATATTTACATTTAGTTCAACATCCGCTGACATCTATAATTGTGGCTGGTCAGAGTCATGTTTTTGTGCTTTTGGATCATGTAATTGTTTGGTTATTTTAGGGGTTAGATATTTACAATTAGTTCAATATCAGCTAATATCTATAATTGCATGTTGTTTGTTTTTGGAATTTGTGTTATATGGGATTGTTTTCTTGCTGCATCTTCCATCCTGGGAAGTAGCATCCATGCCTCTGATCAGAAAAAGTATAAGAGCTTTGTCTAGTTTTCTTGAGTTTGATGAAATCTCGTTCCCTTTTTGAATTCCAAATGCCAGCACATGTTGATTACTTGTCTGATCATTGTGTTTACTTTTTTCAGCCCAAGTACCTACCAAGTTTCATCAAGTAAGAAACTATAGATATCAATGCTTCAATTTGTTCTAGTGCATATTTAGAACTATAATTGGTTATGAAGTCTTTTCTGAGTCTTTCTTTAGGAAACAGCAGGAGACTGGTGCAAGCATAGTTACCGGAACTCGGTATGTTAAAGGTGGTGGGGTACACGGTTGGAATTTAATGCGGAAGCTAACAAGTAGGGGAGCCAATGTTCTTGCACAAACATTTTTATGGCCTGGTGTATCTGATCTAACAGGATCTTACCGGTAAGTTAGGATGGGTGCTTATTTGTAAGTTGTTTCATACTTGATGAGCTGAAAGCTGCAATTTATTTTTATTTGAAGGTTATACAAGAAGTCAGTGCTTGAAGATATCATCACTCAAGTTGTTAGTAAAGGGTATGTCTTTCAAATGGAGATGATTGTTCGGGCTTCCCGGAAAGGCTACCACATTGAGGAGGTACTATTATATGTTAATTATGATCTATGCACCATTACTTCACCCTGCCTGCAAATTTGGTTTTTGAATCCTGATCTGTTGATTTCCAAGATTTTACCATTTTATTGATGCCTTGCGGAATTGATTCCAAATATTGATGCCTTAAAATACCATCTTGTGTTTTGTTATTGTCCTTTTCTTAACCAATTACTGGGGGAGTATCAAGAATTTGTTAATACCGTAAAGATTTCAGATTTATGATTCAAATGTCAGAGTAGGAACATACAACTTGAGTTGGAATTCTTTACACTCATCCCGAGTGAAAGCCTAGATTGCAGCACTTCTTTTCTCTTTGGACTGTATTTCTTGATCTCCGTTGGAACTAGTCGCTGGTGTTTTCAAGCGAACTTGCACTGTTAGCCACCTGACAACAAATTTAAAATATTTTGCTTTTCACAGGTTCCAATCACTTTTGTAGATAGAGTATTTGGAAGTTCTAAGCTTGGAGGATCCGAAATCGTCGAATACCTGAAAGGGCTTGCATATCTTCTAGTTACAACATGAATCGAAAAGCCAAAATGCAAAATTTTGTAACAATTTTCACAAATCTTTTTCCTTTGTCATAGTGATTTTATGTTTTGCGAGTTCTCCTTCGATGAATTCCATCTTTTTTTATTTTTCACAAATCTTTTTCCTTTGTCATAGTTATTTTATGTTTTGTGAGTTCTCCCTCGGTGAATTTCATCCTTTTTTTGCCAAGGATATGATAATCTTAATCTTAGTCAATGTTGTCTCCCTATTATTAGCCATAGAGTTGAAGGTTAATGAGACAAGCATTATGACATCGCCACTTAGAATGTCTGTTCTCGTTAACAAGATTGTCATTCTTTCAGGGTTTCTCCAAATTTTGCCTGATCAATGAAGCTTCTGTACTGTTTTAAACAATTGATTCACTCTCTCTTTATTGCATATTGCAAGTCTCTCCCACATTATATTTGAATGGAAACTTGCATTCCAGAGCTTATGAGCCTAATTGGCAAAGATTGTTCACATGAATATCAAATTATTGAAATTGTTTAGGCATGAAGATGCAAGACTGCATTTACATTAGGAAAATAAAGCCAAAGAGCTTATGCAATTATGGCTGATTTCGTACACGTTATATATAATATGTTTGAAAATCATATCTGAAACAACAAAAAAAAGATTGAAAATATGGCCTTTTTTTTTATTGGTGCAATTTTTGTATAAATGTTAAGGAGTCAAACGTGTTTTTAGTTTTTTATTTTTTATTTTTTTAATTGCACCTCTTATCAAACACAAATAATAAAGAAAACAAGTTTTGAATAAGTACTGTTTACTCTTTCTCCTAGTTTACAGAGACATGAGAGCAAATCATACAAATTTTAAAGTTAATTATTGTATTTTTGTATTAAATTTTGTGTATTTTTATAAATTTTTGTGTTGTCTGTATAGATTTTTATATTATATTAGTATTTTTTTTCGATTTTTGTAATATTTTTTATTGATTTTTGTGTTTAAATTTTTCAAAAACCAAATCATTTGCAAAGAGGCCTATAGGGTTTTTTTTCTTTTGATTTCAATTTCGTTTTCGCTTTTGTTTTTATTTTTTAAAATATGAGGATTGATAAAAGAGTATAAAAATCAGAAAAAAATACACAAAAATATATATATATATAAAAACTGGCATGAAACCAACCTTAAACATGTAAATCCACCGGTTCAATTTAGGGTGGAGGGCCCTTTGTCCAAAAAGTAAAGATGGCAAAAAAGAAAATTGGATCCTACCCAAATTAACAAATGATATTTTAAGCGAGTAAACCTCAAGTAGGTCGAGGTTCAACTTAATCGGAGCTCATATTTTAAAATGAAGTTTGGAAAATGTTTTAAACCCAACTAGGTTTAAGTTTGGGCCCGTTAGTTCTAACTTGGTCAAATTTTTGAACTCAAATTTAGATGCCGGTTGATATTAGTTTTATTTTGTTGTTAAATATCAATTTTTATTAAAATTTATTTAATTGAAATTTGTAATAAAAAATTAAAAATTTTTATTTAATTGAAATTTGTGATAAAAAATTAATTTAACATTACCAATTAAATATCAAATAAAATCAAATTCTTTGACCAAAACATTCTTATATACCATTAAAAATAAATATTAATAAATAAATTATGTCAATTATTTAATGTAAAAAATCTATTATGAAAACATAGAAGAATATAGTTTTTTATTTTTCTATTTCTATTTTAGTTTATTAGATTTTAAAAAGAGAAAATCAAACCAGAATGCAGCAAATAAACTTTTTCTTTAGTTTTTGTGTTTAAAAATATAAAAATAAAAAATAAAAAACATAAGTGATAATAAATAAGTTCTTAGGGTCTGTTTGGATGAATTTTGTTTATATTTTTTATTTTTAAAGTACAGAAACTATAATAGAAATGTGTTTGCTTTCTTTCTATTTATAAATATAGTTTATAAATTTACAAAAATATAAATAAAGAATCATAAATAAGAAAATCTGTTTTCTTTTCATTTAATAAACATGTTTTAAAAACTTATTTTTTCATTAAATAATAAATATAATTTATTAACTAATATATATTTATAAGGTATATAAAAGTGTTTTAGTCATTTTAACACATCTATCCAAAAGTGATTTAATATAAAAATTTGAATTTATTTCGTATTTAATTATTATTACTAAATTAATTTTTTATGATAAGCCTAAATTAAATAATTTTTTTAAATTTTATTATAAATTTTAATCAAATAAAAATTTCTTTTCTTTTAAAAATAAAAATAAAAATAAGAAATTACAATAAAAACAAAAATGATATCAAATGTTCAATGTCTTAAGCTTAAAGTTTAAAAGAAGTATAAGTTCGATTACGTTTAGCTCAAGTCGGATCAAACTTTAAACGAACTTGATTATTTTAAAATCATTTATGCTCAAATCCGATGCGCTTAAGGTACAATAGTGTCCTGATCCATTATAAACTTAAGAAGACAAAGAACCTAAACCAATCGAGAAAAAGTTCAAGGAATCAAATTAATAATAAAAAGGGCAAGGCAAATTGCTAAAAAAATCCAAAACTTTACCAAAATATTTCAATTCTAACCATAACTATGTTTTGTAGCAATCAAATGCTAAAATTTGCATTTATTAGTTAAAGTAGCCCATAAACAACGACCCGTTAATATCGCTAATGTGTAGCCTACACATAAGTTCCATAATACAACGTGTATGCCACGGGAGAAATACACATAATTAGGATTTTTAAATTGAAAAAAAAGTTATAAGGAATTTTAAGAGACAAAGCCCTAATTCGTCTCTATCTTCTCTTCTCCTTATAACGGAGTCCCCTTAGAATGAATCCTTAATTTCTCATTTGTCTTCTCTTCTCCTTATTGCGTAGCTTAACTTCACCACAGGCAACTTAAGCATTCGTTCCCCTAAGCTTTAATTCATATAACAATAGCGTGCATTCTCCTTGGCTTCACCACATCAGACATGCATTTACTCCTCTTTCATCGTTGAATAAACGTTTGTGTTTCAAGTTGACTCTGTTGTGGTCCTCTACAATCATTGGGTAAAGTTATTTGCCTTATTTATATTGTCATCCTTGTACTCCGAGGCTAGGGTAAAGATTTCGGCCTCCACCATTTATTTGATTTGTCGTGAAGAGTTAGGAATGCGTCGTCTGTCTATCACCATGATTCATGCTGTGGTAATTGTTTTTGTTTGTAGAACCAATATTAATTGGCGTAATTTGCTCTAATCTCATTATTTTTCCACCTAATGTGATATTTATATCTATTGTTAATCTTAATCTTTCGGCATTCCAAATAGTAGCTGGTAGAGGTGCAAATCACTGTTTTTTTTATAGGATTTCTAAGTACTTCAGATATACTGGTGTGTTATTAGTTGGTTTTCAAACACTAAGCAATTAACTTTCCATTAATCGAACATTCTGAAATTAGTCTAGCATGGGATTAGATTGAGAGTGTTTTTATTTATCAGTTCATTAGAGGAAAACATATTCACTTCATTCATATTCTATACTGTCTATAGTAAGTTTGTATGTAATGTATTAATAAGTTTCAAGCCAGAAAGTGTTTGGAAAATATCAAAAAAGCGTCACTAAAAGACAAATGCCTCTTTCTCCTTTTAAACAATTTTTTTTAATTTCACTACTTGTTTCATGGGTGGAAATAAATTTTATGTAGCATTTGTTGTGCATAGTCCCGGTATATACTTAATTTGGCAAGAGTACAAATATATTTTTTAATTATTTAAAAAATCTCATTTATTGTTGTTTTAACAATTTAGCAAAAGCTGAAAGGATACATTCCCAATTTTGCAAGGAGAAGGCCTTATGTTATATGGATAGAATATTTTTTGACCTATTTAGTTTTGTTTTGTT
>JAOXYD010000006.1:433596-450570 GCA_028565735.1 Pinacopodium congolense
ATTACCTATCACTCATATGTAATTTATTATTGGTTTTGTGTCTCAGATTCCCTATGCTGATTGCCCATATTGTAATGAGAAAATGAAGCTATGAATATCATATGCCAAGCCTAATATTACAATATTATCAATGCATTAATACTAAAATAAGTATTGTTAGTACTGGTTCGATTGTGTTATTATTATGTGACTCATAAATGTAAGTTGAATTTATAGGTATCATATAGATATATAATCATGGTTAACAGGTTAAAACTTTGTTACTGTCATAAAGTGTCAAACATCCTTAGTACGCAGGGGTAAGAATCTTGTCTGCTATATTAATTACTGCTCATAAGAGGTGAGGATGTGTAAAATTTTGTAATGATTTTCCACTATTTGTAGCATGTACAATATTCATGACGATTACCTTTAATCTATACGATCCATGTAACTACATATCATTGGCATTTGATGTATGTAGCTCCAATTATAACAATATTAAAAGAAGTAAAAGAAATTAAGTTACTATTATAAGTTTTAATGGGGATCCTTCCTACTGATAAATGACAGCTGACTGAAGTTTATGATGTAATTATCTCAATCTTGACAAGACTTTGTAACCTGTAATGCATATTGTTGTTTATATGATGATGCTATTTTGTTATAATGCTAATACAATTGATCTTCTGATGAGGTTTCTAGAGTAATTTCATTTATCAAAGCTCCATATATGAAGCCTTTTTCCCCATTTTAATGTTTCTTCAATGAATCTTCTGATCTTTCCCTTTTCCTATTGAGATTGGGGTATAATTTTCTTGTAAATTCATTGTTAATCCATTATATTATTTTCTTACCAAGTAAGAGTACTTATGCCGAGTACAAAATAAGTCCATCTATAGATTCTAGTTTAGACTACTGAGATTGCCATTAGAGTTTAGATATTGCACATTCCTTTAATGGCATAAGTTTTTTGTCACTACTTTCTTGTATTTATTCTCAACAAGACTAGTGCACATCAAGATAATAAGTAATAAAGATGGTATTGCTTCTTAGATAGGGTAGGACATATATGTTGTAGACTCCAAGCTTGTCTGCTATAGTTGTCAAGAACTTCAAGTCGATGGTATGGTCAACAATTACTGTTCAACCACCATCAGTAAATTGGGAGATAAGTTTGGTTTATTTAGTTAGTAGTCCTTATTCCTTTCTCAATTATTCATGAAAGATCAGACACCATAATTCTCTTACTGCTAACAATAGTATGGCCCTATCATATCATCCTTTCTTTCATGTTAGACCCAACTACCTCCTAGAACTTGACCCTATAATAACTTGAAAGAATTGAACTCTTACATTTGTGTGTACTTGTAGTCAATAATACATTATTAAGTACAAGACTCCTTAACTGTAAAAATTCCATGTTCACAAAAATATAAAAGACAAAAGCCTTTTACATTTTGACACTTTTGACTTAGTAGAAGAAATGAGAATAGCACAACTAGAGAAAAGTATAATCCTAGTCTTCCTTCTTGTTCTCCTGCTATCTTTCCATTTAAACCATTATAGAGAGGATAACAGGATATGATTTTGAGCCATTGATCTTCCAAATGTCAACATACTTTTCCTAACCATATGGTTCATCTTCCATGGGCTAATGTCTATCTGCCATAACTAAATGTCAATATTTTACACTATAACAACTGTTGTATATGTGACTCACATATACTGGTAAGAATGCAGGTGCTAGAGCGGAACGGAATGGAGTGGAGCTTCCGTACGTACTTGTATGGATGTGTACAGATATGTACGGACAAGATGATTACGTGGCATCATGGACAAAAAAACACCCTTTGTAATTATACTGTACGTTTAGGGTTTTATATAAAAACCTAATATACCCCATTTGTGTAAGTTGAATAATACGAATCAAAATTGTTTCACTCATTAGGACGTAGGAAACACATGATTTTTAAACCACGTTAAATCTGTGTTCTTCATCTTTCTTTCTTTTTTTGTTGTTTATTTCTCAATAACTGGTATCAGAGCATGCGGTTGAAATGGCAATGAATCTTGTAGCAAAGTTCGATGTGAAGAAGTTTAATAGATCTAGAAACTTTGGATTATGGCAACAACAAGTAAAGGATTTATTGGCATAACAAGAGATTTTAAAGGCGCTGCGTGAAAAGAGACCAGAATCCATAGACAAATTGGATTAGAAAGAACTACAGGCTAGAGCAACAGGTACTATTTGATGGTGTTTGGCATATGAAGTTATGCATCATGTGATGAACGTCTCGTCCCCGATAGAGGTATGGCAGAAATTAGAGAATCGTTATATGGAGAAATTCCTCACCAACAAATTGTATATACAGCAGAAGCTGTATGGTCTAAGGATGCAGAAAGGAGCAAGTTTGGTACAACACATCAACATCTTTAATCAAGTCATTTCGGATCTGTTGATACTAAAGGTAAAGACTGAAGATGAAGACTAAGTCATGATATTATTATGTTTGTTGCCTCCCTTATATGAACATATGGTGACTACACTCACATATAGAAAATGGATTATTTTCATGGAGGAGATCACTGTTGCATTATTGGCACATAATCAACGAAAATAGAATAGTGGTGAGAGTTCTCAAGGCGAAGGATTGTATGTGAAGAGTAATCAGGATTTCGGGAGAAAAAAGCATAGGGATGGCTTGGGAAAACAAAATTCAAGGTCTGAGTCCAGTGGAAAAAAAGGCTTGCATTGTTAAAATTACAAGCAAACAGGCCATTTTAAGAGAGAATATCTAAATAAGGAGCAACAAAATGACGAGAAGAAGGTAAAAGGCAAAGATGCCAGGAATTCTACTAATGTCATACAGAGGGATGACTCATAGTGTAGCGGCGGAGATATGCTTTTAGTTTCATCAAGTCAGTTTGAGGATTAATGGATTCTGGACACAGGTTGTTCATATCACATAACACCTAACAGAAACTGGTTTAAATCATACAAGGTAGGAAATTTTGGTTTTGTTTGCTTGGGAGATGACAAGGCGTGTGCAGTTGTCAAAGTTGGACAAGTCAAAATCAAAATGTATAATGGAGTCGTGAGAATGTTGTGTGATGTTAGACATGTGCTAGAATTAAAGAAGAATCTGATTTCTTCGGGGACGTTACATGCTAATGGTTTAAAGTACAAATCTAAAGTTGGCAGAAGCATCGAGGTTATTAAGGCCGCATTGACTATGGGATGAAGACTGCTGAAAAAATCTATAAGCTGGTAAAAAACACAGTTGTAGGTGGAATTAATGCTGCAAATGAGGTTAGGTCATCTCAGCGAACATAAGATGACAGAATTGCATAACCCAGGGTTTATTACAAGGAGCCAACAGTTGCAAATTAGATTTCTATAAGTTTTGTGTGCTTGGAAAATAGTCTATACTGAGATTCAAGACTGGTAAGCATAAGACATAAGGTATATTGGATTATGTGCATTCTTATGTATGAGGGCCTACTAAGGAAGTATCATTAGGTGGATCTCGCTAGTTTGTCACGTTTATCGATGGTTTTTCTAAAAAGGTCTGGGTATATTTCATGAATCAAAAGTTAGAAGCATTTACCAAGTTCAAGAAGTGGAAAGCTGAGGTAAAGAATCAAACTGGAAGAAAATTCAAGTACCTGAGATCAGATATTGTTATATAGTACACAGATTCTCAGTTTCAAAATTTTTTTTAAGGAGTATCATATTCAAAGACACTTTACAATGCGGAAGACACCACAACAAAATGGATTTTTAGAGAGGATGAACAGATCTATCTTAGAAAAGGTTAGGTGTTTGAGGTTAAATGCGAGGCTTCCAAAAGGCTTTTAGGCGGAGGCTATGAGTATGACATGTTTTCTCATCAACAGATCACCACGAGTGTCACTAGAAGGGAAATATGCAAAAGAAGTATGGATGGGAAACCTTATTGATTATTCTAGTTTGAGAATATTTGGTTGTCCTGCATATATGCATGTTCCTAACGATGAGAGATCGAATCTTAACCTTAAGTCAAGAAAGTATATTTTCTTAGGTTATGTTAAAGGAATAAAACGATACAAGTTATGAGATTCAGAGACTGAGAAGGTGATGATTAGTAGAGATACAAAAAACTCATGAAGAGGTTGGTCCAGAAAACAGAGAGATCAGTACTAGTTCTAAGCTAATGCAGGTAGAGCTAGAACGGAACACATCAAATGGTAATATGATAGAAATTTTTAGCACGAGGAGTGATGGTTCTAGTATACCTATAGGACGGCAACAAACTATAGCCAATGGTTAACCTAAACGCACCATAAGACCCCTTGTGAGGTATGGTTTTGAAGATTTGATTTTATATGCACTCGTCGTAAATATTGGAGACCCAGTTTATTTTCAAGAGGCTATGGGCAGTCAGGAGAAAAGCAGTTGGATGAATGCTATGGTTGAGGAGATGGAGTCACATCATAAGAACCAAACTTAAAAGTTAGTTGAACTTCTTGAAGGGAATAAAGCCATAAGGTGTAAATGGGTGTACAAGAAGAAACCTGCAACATCAGAAAAAGAGGGGGAAAGATTCAAGATTCAATTGATAGTAAAGGGGTAGTCGCGGTTAAAAGAGATAAATTATGACAAAATGTTTTCTCCAGTAGTCAAACACACATCTATAAGGTCAGTATTAGCATTAGTGGCCAATTGGAATATGTACTTATAGCAGATGGATATAAAGACAATGTTTCTTTACAGTAATTTGGAGGAATAAATCTACATGGAATAGCCAGATGGGTTCAATCAATCTAAACAAGAACACTTGGTTTGTAGATTGAAAAAATCGTTATATGGGCTGAAACAGTCTTCATGACAATAGTATAAGCGATTTGATTCGTATATGTTAAGAGCCTTGGTAACAATTCATTTATTTTTCTACTGTGGATGATATGGTAATTACTGCGAAGGATATCTATGATGTGATGGATTTGAAGGCTTTAGTGCGGCAAGAGTTTGATACGAAGGACTTAGGTCTAGCCAAGAAGATTTTTAGGATGGAGATTTGTAAGGATAGAGACTCTAAAAAGCTGTAGTTGTCTCAACGTAGTTATATTAATAAGGTGTTGGAAAAAATTGAGATGAGCAGTTGTAAGCCTATGAGTACTCCATTGGCAAATCACTTTAGATTATCTAAAGAGCAGTGTCCTAAGACAGATGGCGAGATAGATGATACGTCGAGAGTTCCTTATACAAATGTCGTAGGATGCTTGATATATGTGATGGTTTGTACACGATCAGATTTGGCACAGGCTATGAGTCAAGTTAGCAAGTTCATGGCGAAGCCTGACAGATAGCATTGGGAAGCTGTCAAGTGGAGCTTCAGGTATTTGAGAGGTACCATTGATTATGGCATTGTGTTTGGATGTGAGCATGGTGATCTGTCAATTGTGGTATATAGATTTAGACTATACAGGTGACTTGGAAAATAAAAGGTCTACTACGAGATATGTGTTTACTCTTGCAGGAGGGCCTATTTGTTGGAAGTCTGCATTACAGTCTATCATGGCTTTATCAACAACTGAGGCAAAGCATATGACATTAGTTGAGGTAGCTAAGGAAGCCTTATGGCTCACTAGTTTAGTGAAGGAACTGGATACTGAATAAGGTGGAGTTTAGGTATATTGTGATAGTCAAAGCGCTATCCATTTAGTTAAGAACTAGATTGATAAACCATATAAATGTAAGATTTCATAAGATCAGGGAGTTGATAGTATAGAGTCAGATATTGCTGTAGAAGGTTCATACTTTGGAGAATATTATTGACATGTTGATGAAACCAGTTACAGTTGATAAGTTCAAATATTGGTTGGACTTAATCAACGTTTCAAGATATTAAGTATGATTGGTACCCAACCTATCTAGTGTGAGAGAAGAATCAATGTTTATTTATCTTTATGAGAGGTATATATTCGCCAAGGTGGAGATTGTTATATATGTAGCTCATATATACTGGTAAGGGGGCAGGTGCTAGAGCGGAGCATAGTGGAGTGGAGTATAAGTGCAACGTATGTGTATGGACGTGTACGGACGGGATGATTACATGGCATTGTGGATTAAAAAAAAACTCTTATAACTGTACTACACGTTTAGGGTTTTATATAAAAACCTAATGTACCTTATTTACACAAGTTGAATAATACGAATCAAAATTGTTTCACACCCAGGGACGTAGGAAATACACGATTTTTGAACCTCGTTAAATCTGTGTTCTTCATCTTTCTTTATTTTCTTTGTTGTTTATTTCTAAAAAATAGCATTAAGTAAAAATTAAGGCTAGCCCACATATGCAAACTAAAGATTCATCATAGGTTTGAATTCTAGCCATCTGGTTCACCTTCCACAAGCACATTTTCTGGCCATAAACTTTACCCTTTTTCGTCTCGGTTGAGATGTCGTTTGTTCACTTATTTTGACAATTGTATTTTGAGAACTTTAGGTTGATTCATGTTATTCCTTTGGGATTCAAGTACCTGAACTTCACCTCCACCCATTTATGAGACATTAAAACAAAAAACTAAATGTATTCACATAAGACATAAACAATATAAAATTAGAACATCTAATTTAGATACAAACCATGACATATTGTGTGGCCATTATAATCTCTAACTGTTACTCCATATCCTTTAGCTGCTTGTTTCAGATGAACAGATTTTATACTACCCTACATAAAACTAAATGCAAAGGAATTAATATATGATAAAAGGGCAAACTAGCCTCCCTTCTTTCCCTTTGCAATATAAATGATGGAGTATTTGATCCTATTGATGCCGATTGTGTTTACCTCCTAACTCTTGGTGTTTGATTGTTAGTAATGGATGTAACAATTTGATTTTTTGGAGGCCTTCTGTGTTTGTGCTACATTATAGACATATGCTTGATAATGAAGCATTCATATTCATATGACATATACAGTAAAGATAAGTGAAAGTTATATTTACTATACTTCAACAATTTCAAAATGCCTTGGTGGTTGATCTTCGTTTTTGCAGCCTCTTTGTTGTGGCTAACTTCCAAGCAATGTTGGCATCTCATTGATACTCTAACTTTGGACAACTTTGATTATCGTGGTCTTCATTTTTATCCCTTCTTCTAGCCTTTTTTGGTCTTCCTGGCATCTTTCTGATCATAGGAGGTAATATCGGTTGTACATTTTCAACATTAAGCCAAAATTTTGAACCACTGATAGGTTCTATTGAAAATTGGTAACTCTTCAAATATAATTGACACTTGTAGTATCGGCGAATATAACCATTATAACACTCCATATGATATGAAATACAAGCCACTGCATGTAAATACGGAATCCTTATTAGATCCTAACATCTACATTGATATGTTTGAGCTTGCAAATCAATAATGTATTTGTCTGTTTGGATTACATAATTTTTGGACTCCTATTATACAGTCTCTAGTTTCTTCCTCACTTTTAGGTATACCTCATTAGCAGACTTTAACTTCAACTCTCACTTTTCATGGATCTGTGTCATTAGAGCAACTCTTATATCCTCAAACATATTGATTAAGTTATTTGCACAAGCTTGACAAAAGTAACCATTAAATGTTTATTAGATGTTGTTAGGAACAATGTCACACTCGAGTGCTGTACTCGCAAATGCTTTCACAGAGGTCTCTGATAACCTAGATTTCAAGTCATCATAAGCTTCCTTTGATATTGACTTCAACTGCTGCATGACCTCATTCAAGTTAACTTATGTCATACAACTGATAGCTTGCTAAAATAACGTACGATATATGTCTCCTTTGTGGATGCTAAACCAATTCTCATAGGCATGCCTTACACATTTTTTGTGTTCAGATTTTGGGAACACTGATTTAATGGCTTCCACTAAACCTTGTACACAAAAGGAACATGATAATGATTCAAGTAATATTTAAACAAAAGTTGGACATAAAGCTAAACAATATGACAATAAAATTTTACCTCTTATTGATCATTGATAATATTCTATGTATTTCCACTTATGTTTAAATCTTTATCCAAAATTGTAACACCCACATACCCCCTAGAAGGATATGCAGATGTTACCTAAAACATTACTTAAATATATAAGAATAATACAAAGCATTGCAAAAATTTTAAAAACCAATCATTACTTTTCCATACATATTCGACTTTAAACAAAATTTAACTAGTACACTGAATTTATTTGAATACATGCTTCAACTACAATACCATCTTGAATTAAAATTATTATATTACAAAACCTTACAAAAAACAGTACACATCTTAAGTGCATTATAATATTTACAAACTTTTAATAAAATACATCATGTCTCATAATATTACATACAACTCAGACAAACATTCCCAAAATAAAACACATTCTTTGTTGACCATTGTAGTTGTTATTGTCCTAGTCTTCAAACCCTCTTATCTAAGATTACACAGGGCAAAACTACTGTGTTAAGCATAAACCTTAGTGGGAAATAAAGTAAACAAGTATAAGCTAACAACTATTACAAACATTCATCCAAACATTCACATATTTAAAAATAATCTAAATATCATAGGCAATACTTTCTTATCCATTTTCAAACAAAACCAAAGTATCACAAAGCTCAGAACAAAATATAACATATCATAACATATTACATATTTGCTTCAGAGCAAAACTCACCAATATCAGAACTGAATATGATAATATTAAAACAGAACTTATTTGTAATAAAACGGAATTTACTTATTTCAAAACAGAACTCAGCTGTTTCAGAATAAAGTTTATTTATCTCAAAACTGAACATATAATAGAATATAAAATATGTTAATATGTTAATCCTTTATACAAAAGTGGGTAAAGGGACTAATACAAGAGATACTGTGATCGGTATCACAGAACAAGAGAGATATATGTCTCAATAATAGGAGATATCGAACTGTCAGTAATAGGAGACTTCGAAGTGTCATAGGATCAGCTGCAAACCCTTATAGGCATGCCTATGTACCAACGACTAGGACTTAACAGTATTAAAACAAAATATGTTCATTTTAGAATTATCATGTGAGGGACATATTGTAACACATAAAACTTTATTTCATTTTTGTTTAATTTGACATATTCCTTGATTCATACAAATAGAAAACACTTCCAACAAGATCTTAATTATGAAACTCCTCAGACGCTTAATGGTCCGAAATCACAATATTATCACAAAAATTCCCAATTCCTAAACATCCATATCCAATTCATAATGCATAAGCATTTGAAACTCATTTATTCATAAACACATCAAGCAATTATCGAATACCAAAATAAAGTTCATAACACACTTTAAACAAATCCATTTAAATCATATTATATCAAATAAATTAACTTAACCTTATATAGTTCATCATTGCCCAAAACTCCATTTTTTTTAACCTTCATAACCATTTCCCACAATTTTATACTTTGTTTAATTCAATTATAAAGTCCTCAAAAATCAGGAAATAATATAAGGTTCCTACATAGGGATCTGTCACAGGTACTACTAGAAAAATAAACATAACTCAAGGTCTAATCACTCATTTATCAAGTCGTTTTCACTAAGATAAAGCTAAGACCTACATCTACAAATTTTATTCTTTGAATTTCTTCAAATTCATGCTTTTAAGATATGTAAAATAGATCGAAAGAGTAAAATTAGAATTTATCCCTGCACAGGGGTCTGTCACAGGAAGTACTAGAGAAATAAGAATAACTTAAGCTTTAGTCACTATTTTATCAAGCTGTTTTTACTGAGGTTAAGTTAATACCTATATCTACAACTTCTATTCTTTAAGTTTCTTCAAATTCATGCTCTAAAAATATGTAAAATAGATCGAAAAAGGAAGATGAATTTCGATCTATCTTAAAACAACTGCTTTTTATTTTTAAGGTCAGTTTTTTGGTTAGTTTTGTATGGCCATTCTGACATAGAAACTGAGGCTTTTAGGCAACATGTTCTTCTAAACAAATGTTCCTCTATGTATTACGTTTATAAAGAAATAAAGTTAATGCAATTTAATTCATTATTTTGAGAGTTATACCCAAAATACCACATACTATTCTCAAATATGGATAGTAACCAAAACTCAACTTCAAGCTACATTTCAAAATCCTTAGTGACATAAATCAAATTTGATTCCTTCATAAAAGTTGTAAATATATGTGTCAAAAATCAAACAATGCATGTTCTAACATGATACCAAGTTTATTATTCCCTTACCTTACTAAACTTCAAATCCAACTCCAAGTATCCAGCTAAACCAAACTTCCAAACAACCAGTACATACAAAGCTTCATAGTGTTAATGATTCAAACTCAAGAAAAAATTGAGAGAAGATTGGAGGTTTTGGGTGGAGAGCAAAACAAAAATGAAGAAAACTAGAATTACTCTTCAATGTCCCACCATAATGAAATACCCAGTTGACCAATCTCTGTAATACAAACACTTTAATATTTCATATGCAATGCAAATGGAAATTATATCCTAAAACCAAAGTTTCTCTAAATGAATGCAACAATGTCACTAACATTAGTCAACACAAGGTCATTCAACTGAAGGATATCCCAACAAAGCATATTGAACTGCACTTCCAACAAGTGCTAACATTTAAAGGAAATTATAACGATTCGACCAAATAACACAAATTATTATCACATTAAGCCAAATGATAGATCTTAGGACAAATTACAAAAATATCATCCAAGTGTGTATGAAATCCTAAAACATTATGTAAGATTAATGAAAGATTATGTTTAATTGTCAAAATTAAAGCAAATTAAACAATTAATTTTATATTAGGTGAAATTACAATGACTTAGGATTTTCAAAGGTAGTCAATCAGAACTATTTTTTAGGCAACATATATATATATATATATAAGGTCTTTGATGGAGTTACTCATTGTGATAGATGGACGATAACGCAAGAAAGGTAATATCTAATGCCAGAATCCTGAACTCTTGAAGACGGTTTAACAAAATGGCTGATCCAATCACCTGCAATGATATACGAAAATGAGAATGTATAAAATAATGTCCAAATGCAAAGATCAAAACATAAAAAGTGGCAAATAACTCACCCACTCTTGTAGAAAACCACAACAAACAAGGATGACACGACGAACGAATTAGAACCTTGTTTGTCTTTAACACCCAAAATCAATTTCTGATCTATAGTGTGAGGGACAAAGACAAAGAGGTATGGGTAAAGAAAAGAGAAGACAGATGAATGAATTAGGGTCTTGTCTGTCTTCAACACCTTAAAATGATTTATGATCTGTAGTGTGAGGGACATAGATGGAGGGGTCCTACATGCTTAAGTTGCCTGTTGTGAAGTTAAAGGACACTCTAAAGAGAAGAGAAGATAGACAACAAATTAGGGTTTTGTTCTAAGAAAAAGAGAAGATAGACGACAAATTAGGGCTACGCTCTAAGGAGAAGAGAAGATAGATAAGGAATTAGGGCTATGCCCTAAGGACAAGAGAAGATAGATGAAAAATTAGAGATTCATTCCAAGGGGGCTCCATTCTAAGGAGAAGAGAAGACATAAACGAATTAGGACTTTGTCTCTCAAAATGTTTTATAACTTTTTTTTCAAATTAAAAATTCTAATTACGTGTGTTTCTCATATGACATACATGTTGGAGCTTATGTATAAGCTTTTTTTTTTTTTGAAAAATTATGTATAAGCTGTATGTCAGCAACATTAGTGGAGCTTAATTGTAGGCTATTTCAGCTAAGAAATACAAATTCTAACATTTAATTGCTACAAAAACATAGTTATAACTAGAATTGAAAAGTTGGATAAAGTTTCGGGTTTTTTTTTGCAATTTGCCCAGACAAAAATGAAGCAAACGATAATGTAAGAATCAAATAAAAAGAACTAAAAATGGAATAGAATAACAAATATGAACATGTCCCTCAAACGTGGAAAATCCAGGGACAGCCTGACAAGGCCACTACCTAAATCCACACAACATACGCGCAAATATTTTTCCCTTTTTCTCTCTACAAGTCATCGAACGAATCATGTTCTTATTCTATTTTTCTTTATCTGGGAAAATGGGATGAGCGAAACTGAGAAAGCAGCAACTTTGAACATTCTTCTTCTCATTTACTTCATCCTTTGTCTCTTTGATGGCTTTTCTGCTACCCCTTTTGATCCTTGTTGTTCTCGCTGAGTTTTTGGTCGTCAATGGTGTGCCTAATTCCACTTTCACCCCCATCAATCGGGATCTCTACCACTCCAGGTATAAATGGATCCGACCCTTCATTTAACTGATTCAAAATTTGGATTGTTTTCGCTTGTTTTCAGTTTTTCGTAACGACTTTGCAAGTTCTGTACTTTTCCTTCTTCCTTTATTCCCTAAAGAAATTGTGTTTCTTTCCCCTTTCTTGTCTTGTTATCTGGATTTGTCTTCATAAAGAATTTAACTTGCTTGACCTTTTCTTTTCTCTTCTTTTCCTGGATATGTTGGATAATAATATAGAACAAAAAAAATTTATTTCCTTTTCAAAGTCGTGACACTGGCTTAATGAAAGTTTGGAAGTTGTGAATGAGTTTTGCTGATTCCTTTCTAGGTTATCAAAGCGCGAGATTCTTGGACTGATTTTGTTACTGTTCAATGGTTTTGCAGAAATGAATTGCTGGAACAGATCAAGTCAATGGTGCATCGTCACCCAGATAAATTCTCTGTATGTTTTCTGTTCTGAGTGTTTGTGTACGCATTTTTCAGAGTCATGCCATTTAGTTCAGCAATTTACATTTGTTTCTGATAGTTTGAGACAGTAGAAGCTGGAAACAAGGGCTACCAAGCAGAGATCACAGTAGTTACATATTGCAAGAGAGGGAGAGAGTGTGATGACAGGTCCAAGTTCCGGATCCTCCTTGTAAGTCTCTCAGTAATTGTATGTCTTAAAGTTGAACGTATGCATCAAATGATATGATTTTTAGGCTTAGGTTTTGTCTTGCTTAATGTTAATTAAAGGCTATGGTTGTTGTGCTATCATGAAGAGAAACAGAACAAAAAACACTATTAGATACTGAAGTGTAATTTCAAATTTTAAATGTGATTAGATTGTCTCAGATTGGTAATTGCTGGTTTTCTTGACAGATGATTCCTTGTCTTCCAGAGTTTTGGACAGCATGGGAGAGAGCTCATCACATCGGAACTTGCCTTTCGCATCTTGTCGATCCTAAGTGAAGAACAATTTCTGCCGAACATGAATGCTGCTGCCTTAAACAGCACTTTGGACAAGCTTGTGATAAAGGTAAACTGCTAGAATCAGTTCTTGAAAACAGTTTTTGCTGATGAAAATGTAATTTGTCTTTACTTACTTTATGGCAATTAAGTTTTCAAAAATCAGGACCCTATTTCATAATTTATTCATGTTAAATTTCGTTTCTCGGTATTTGAATCCCCTGGGAAGGGAGTTATTTGTTCATGCCTTCAAACCTTGTTATTTGTTTCAACTGGAATTTAAGTGGGATATCGCAAGTCTGTTTAGGAACCAAGCATTACTCACAAGGACATCTGCTGCATGTCTAATGCTAGATATTGACTTTCATTACTTCTTAATTTCATACTTGAACATTGATATTCCTGCAAAGATAATAGCCAGTGATATCACAGGTGGTGCCAATGGAAAATTTGAATGGTCGTAAACGTGTTGAAGAAGGAGATCTTTGTGAGAGGAGAAATGGTCATGCAATTACTTTTGCTTTTTGTTTTTTGTTTTTAATATGCATAGATGAAATGATATAGTATTGCTGAACTTCATTCGTTTTCTGTCAGGGAGAGGAGTTGACCTCAACCGGAATTGGAGTGTTGACTGGGGCAAAAAAGAAAAGGTATGCTATGGTTTTACATCATGTACCATGTGAAATTGACTTGCATTTACCACTCATTCTGCCTAATTCGCATTTCTTCTCAAGGAAAAAATGAAACCTTTGATTTCTAATGGTTGGGGTGTATTAAATCTTGTAATCTGTAATCGATTCTCCATCATGTACTCGGTGATAACGATATCTTTTCTGATTCTGATATACTCTCTTTAGTTTTAGTTTGTTGTCTTAATTAATATCATTATTTAATTTATCTAATACTGTTTAATCTTTGATGAATAAAAAAAAATCCTATTGGCACCAATTATGGGACTTTAGACTAGATAATTTTGTTTTGGCTTTCCTTACCTCAGCGATTAATAGATAAAAGGTGGTTTCTTTGTCACGTTTAGTTTATTTGATAATTCCAGGATTATGATCCATATGAAGAGAACCCAGGCATTGCTCCTTTTAGTGAGCCTGAATCTCAGATAATGCGAAAACTTGCCTTATCATTCGAACCTCATGTATGGGTTAATGTTCATTCGGGCATGGAGGTGAGCTCTTCTGACAGGCCTGGTTTGTACTCAAATGTGTGTCTCTTGAGGGTTCTTACACATTACTTGATGACATATTCCATTAATTTTTGGTTTATTCAGGCTCTTTTTATGCCATATGACCACAGAAACACAACCCCTGATGGACTACCGGCTCATCGAATGAAGTCATTGCTTAGTGAACTGAACCAAGTTCATTGCCACAACCATTGCATGATTGGATGTGGGGGAGGCTCTGTTGGGTTGGTGTCTTGTGCCGACAACTATAATTTATTCGAAAATATAAAAAAATCTAGTTTGGTCTAAATTAGAAGCTTATAATTTACTTGCAAAGATAATATTTTTGTCAGTTATAATGTTAGTCGGCATCGCATGCAAATATTGGGAATTTTGTGATTTTACTTCTTTCATCTCATTCTCATATTCAGGTATCTTGCTCACGGAACTGCAACAGACTACATGTACGACATTGTAAAAGTTCCCATGGCTTTTACCTTTGAGGTCTGCAAGAAACAAATTAATTTACCAAATTTACTTCAACTACTTTAAGCCTATCTTTTATGTTTTCTTCACGGTGCTTGCAGATATATGGTGATCAAACAGCATCATCAAAAGATTGCTTCAAAATGTTTAATCCCGTCGATCTCACTACCTTCAATGTACGTTCAATTACTTCTATAGTTTGATTACTCAAGCTACTGGTCATATGCTTATCTGTTTCTTAAGAAGTTGTCTTCTTCATGGAGATGAAATGATGGAAAGTTAGGACTGTTTGGTGACTATAAATGATTGGTACAAGTTTTGTTTGTGTTTCCAGAGAGTTCTGAATGATTGGTCTGCCACTTTCTTCTCAATCTTTAGATTGGGACCGCATCTGCTCGATGAGTCTCTGGCGAGAACTAATGCGGATAAATGGGTATCTATAGATGAATATCTTGATGGCTACTTGATGGAGAGGAGGAACAGGTATGGTAAGAAGGTTGAGGTTCTGGATCTTGGAATGCAAGAGATTAGAACTTATTTTCGGCTCTTCTTGTTATCGTCGGTTCTGCTATTATTCATGTTCTGTTCTAGAATTGCGAAAAGCAAGTCGAATAGGAACACAGTTTCGCCTGTTCCAGTTTGATATATGCCATTTTGACGGAAAACGTTAATGCTTAGGGAACTGGAGAAAGGTAGTGACAGCTGTGTAGTGTATATTCATTTGGGAAACATAAAAATGGAAGTTTTAAGTTGTGTAAGTAGAGTTCATGCTGCACATTTTTGGTTATAGATATTCTTATATACTGTATTTTGATGTGGCAGAATTGCCATATATCTTTCCATTACAAGTGAAGGATGTTTTTTCCACTCTTTCTGCTCATAGGATTAGTGCTTTAGAGCATGCTTAATTGGGTTGTTGATTGTGTTTTTTTGTATTTTTATATTAATTTTTATGTGTTTATTCGGTTTCTGTATTGTATTAGTGTATCGTTTTTCAGGGTTTTTGTTATGTGTTTAGATATTGAGATGCTTCCTAAGACGTTGTTTGGATATTTTTTGTTTATAATTTCTAGTTTTCTAAATACAGAAACTGAAAAAATATTACACAAATCGAAAAAATAACACATTAATAAAACAGATAAAAACAGTAAAAAAATTAAAAAAAAACATAAAAACTAATTAAAACATATAAAAACTATAAAAAAAATGAAAAGCCAATGGCATGTTTGTTTACATTTTTTATTTTTATATTTTAAAATACGAAAAATTAGTACAAAAATTTAAAATAAAATAATAATACATAAATATAGTATAAAAATTGAAAAAAATAACGTAAAAGTTAAAAAAATAAACAAAATTTAATGAAAATATGTAAAAAAATAAAAATATAAAGTTAAATCAAACAAGCTTTAAATTATACAATGTATGTTTTGAAAGTTGAAATTCAATCATATTAAACAATTCAATTATTTTTACCTTGAAATATCTTTTCAAATTAGGATTGGTACATGAACTCTAGAGATTAACTCTTTATTTGGAACAAATGAATGTAGAATGTAAAATTTATTTGTAAATGAATTTCAAATTGAATTATATGTTTTAAATAATAACTATCCAAATGAGAGAATTCATTTACAAATGAATTCCATGTTATATTCCTTACAAAGCACAGATACTTATTATATTGACTTTTCGAGAATCTATCCCAGATTAAATTTTTTCCAAGGAGCAGATCTTCAGTTAATTTGAGACTGGTATGATTTTGATGTGGTTAACACCATTTATCGGAGTAATTCAGAATTTTTTAAGATATCTCTACTCCCTCATTGGATAAAGAAGGGTGTATAAGATTTCTATCTTAATAGCCTTATTATAACACCAAATGATTTGTTAGTTCTTAAAGGGCTCTTTGAAATTGATTCTGATTTCGATTTTAGTTTTTGGATTTATTAAATACAAAAATTGATAAAAAACATAACAGAAATAAAAAAACACTAATACAGCATAGAAATCGAGACAGACAATACAAAAATTTATAAAAATATACAAAATTCAATACAAAAATACAATAACCACAACTAAAAG
>JAOXYD010000006.1:468208-483449 GCA_028565735.1 Pinacopodium congolense
TTTCGAATATATATGTAATATAATGATTAAACTTTAATCACTCAAGTTATTGCGGTTTCAAATAAGATAAACAAAATCAAACTATTTAAACAATCTAATTGGAGATCCTAATTTGCTTGATCTTTGTTTCATTTTTAATTTTAGTCTTCATGTCCATTATTTTCACTATATTTTGTCATCAAATGATCCTTTAATGTACCTTTTTTTTTTAAACTTTCATCATAAAGAAATTATCATTAAAACCTGAATTGAAGCCTCATTTGATTTAACAAAATTGAATTTAAACTTTTCAAAAACATTTAAATTAAACTTAATATTTTAAAAACATTCAAAATAAAATTTAATATTTGGTTAATTTAAAGTTCAATTTGAGCATTTTAAAAAATATTATAATTTAATTTGAATTTTCTTAAATATTAAAGTTTTAATTTAAATATTTCTAAAATATTAATATTTAATTAAATATTCGAAAATATTTTAATCTAATTTCTATATAAATATAAATATTAAAATTTAAATCATCATTTTACCTGGTGACATAGATCAAACTGAATTCTATGGAAATGTGACTTCTGTCATCTTCTTCAATGCTCTTGTTCGCCTCAACTTATAAACCTTACGTCGATGCCCCCATCCCAAGGTGTCAGGTGTCAGATGTCGTTTGCTTTAGCTCTCTGCCAAGTTTCTGTGGTCTAGTTGGGTTCTTCACTAAAACAATTAATACCCTTAAATTTATAAGTCATAATATTTATTGGTATCAATTATTAAAATATACGATCTTATTAATATAAATTAAATTAATTTTTAATTTTAATAATTTATTAATTATTACTCATATCCGAAATTGTTCTACATCGTGAAAATAACTTAAAGTGCATACCCACTTACACATGCGAACTCATTTCTGGGCTTCAAATCCAAATATCTGTGAAATGAGATCAGGCCTGTAGAAATGTAGTAGTTTTATCAACTTTGCATCACATGCATGTATTATTAACAAAGAAAAATACCACAATGAAATATGAAATATGATTTGTTTTTTACAATTTCTTACAAAATCTCATCTTCATGTTAAAATTGAGAATAGAAGAGACAAAATATTTTAATAATATTTAAAATTAATTAAAATAATAATAATATAAATTTTAAATAAATAACTCAATGAATAAATGCTGTTTTTTTAATTAAATAAGAACTTTAATTTAAGATTAAAAAAACACTAGTAAGAGCACAAGAATCTCTTTTTTATTTTTATAATATGAGTTATTGTTACATATGGGATTAAAGTCAAATTTGACAACCTACATAAAGAATCTCTTTTTAGTTTAATCAATTTTTTTATTAGAGAAGACAGACTTTTTTTACACCAACTATATAGTGAAAGACCACCAACCTTGGAGGTCCTTATATGTATTAGGAGAATAGTTACAAGAAACTACAACAATAAATCAAAGAATAAATTATGATAATAAATTAAAAATAAATTTATTTTAGATAAACTAAAAAAATAATTTTTACTCAAGTAAACCAATGAAATTTTTTTATTTTTTTAATTAAACAAACACTTTAATTTAAGAATTAAAAAAACTAGTAAGAACACAGGAATCTCTTTTTGGTATACTATTAGTTATATATGGGATTGAAGTCAAACTTGACAACCTATATAAAAGATCCCCTTTTAATTTAATATAGTCAAAGATCACCAACTCTGCAGGTCCATATACGTAATACTAAAAAACACGGATATAATTACTATAAATTATGATAATAAATCAAAGAATAAATTAGGATAAAAGTCAATGGGTAACTTTAATATTTCGATCACAATTATAAGAATTAACTACAATAATGAGTTGTTTCTAAATTAATTTAAATAATAATAATTATTACTCAGTAAATCAATGAAAAAAATGTCGTATTTTTAATTAAACAAGCACTTTAATTTAAGATTTAAAAAAATAGCACAAGAATCTCTTTTTGTCACGCTATGACTTATAGTTATATATCGGATTGAAGTCAACTTGGCAACCGATATAAAAATCTTTTTTTACTTTAATATAGTAAAATACCACCAACTTTGTATCTGCGCACATGTAATAGTAAGTTTGTTTGGTAGAGTTTGAGTTTTTGGTTTTGATTTTTAATATAAAAATTGAAAAAGATAATATATTAATACAGTGTAAAAATTAAGGATAAAATACAAAAATCAATACAAATATATCAAAACTACAATTAAAAATCACAACTCACAACAATATTAAATAATTCCTTAATAATAAATTTAGATATAGTTACAATAAATTATGATAATAAATCGAAGAATAAATTATAATAATAGTAAAAGAGTAATTTTTTTTGACAATGTAAAATTTTTTTTCTCTACCAACATTTAAATTTTAATTAAAAAAATGTCTTTAACATCCTCGTAAGGTGATTGACAGTCAAAAGAGTAACTTTAAATAACAATTACAAGATTAAATTACAATAATGACGAAAGAGTGATTTTAATATTACAATCATAATTACATTAAGCATAACTTAGGATCCCTCTTCCTGAATCAACTAAACAATTGAAAATAAAATGAGTTCAACAGAAACATTGGTGAAAGAAATTGATCAGTCATCAGTCGAGCGTTAATGGCGGGTCAATAGAAGCATAAGCAAGTAGCTCTGAGTCTTTCTCTAATGCAGCCATTTCAGCTTCTTCCAATGTCACCCAAGCGTCTATTCCCTTTTCTTCCTTGGAATCCATGAGAATAATAAGATTAAAGAACTCCCTCTTCACTCCGTTGGAAGTCAACACCGGAATCCAAGCAGGTTTTCCAAACCCAAAATCAATCTCATAGAGACCAAAGTTACACCAACTTGTTATCGAAATATGATCCAACCCTTCATCAGATTCGACCCTGTCAAATTTTTCCGACATTTCCTTGATTAATCTGTAAATTTGAGCCAACCCTCCATCACCCTGAAGCTTTCTCACGAATTCTCCATTGATCTCTGCAATGGCTTCCCTCATCTTTAGTACATACCTCGCAATATCTGTTTCCAAGGTCGTGCTTAAAATGGTCGTGTCCCAAACGAAGTTCCCCATTGAAAAGTTCGGCAATTGTGGGAAAGCTCGCTTGCGAATGTTAATGGCGTTACTTATGAAAGTAGGTTTACAGGTGGCTGAGTTTGTTTTCATGGCGGACATAACACATTTGGACAATAGAGCAGAAACAGCCTCAACCCTTGTCGGATTCTTAACCTCTGAACCTGTTGCTTTGTTCTTGAGTCTTGTAAGAGATTGAGGATCGAACAGAAACCTCCTCGTCTGTACTATCCCAATTCTTTGGAATCGGCTTCTCAGGGACACCAAATTTGCTTCTTCAGGATTATTATCATTCGGCAGGAAAATGGAAGAGGCACTGAAATCCGGGACTATGGTTTCTAATTCAGTGGAATTAATCGCCATTGCGGACCAAGCTTTTAGAAATGAACTCAATCCGATTCCATCACATAAAGTGTGCCAAACAGAAACACCAATGGCGATTCCACCACAGGAAAAAATGGTTTCCTGAACGAGAAAGACGTGGGATTCTGGAGCTGGAACACTAAAAGGTGGTGCTTCACTTGGGAGAAATTTCTGCAATGAATTCCGATGGTCAGGATTGTTCAGACATTCAGACAAACTACAGTTGATCCTGGCTTCGACGTAGAATGCTCCATCCTCGTTAAATTGGACAGAAATACGATCTTTGGTCTTTCCTGCAAAAGGGTAAAACAGGGCCAGGGTTTCTGACAACGATTGCTTGAGATTTAGTGGCCTGAGAAGATCCGAGGTTTGGTTCCTGGAATAGAAGAGTAAAACTGGAAAATAGTAGGGTGCGGAGAATTGATCCAAAAGTGAGAGCTTGTGGGATTTGAGGTGGTGGGGTGGGGGTGAACAAGAAGGTTTGATACATTCCCTGGAAAGAATTTCAACCTCCATTTTCGTTTCTCAAGCTTTCTTGCTTCAGATTGTGAGGACTGCAGTCGTCTCCTCCAGATGAAAAGAAGAAAGTTCTTGTACACATTGAGAATGGGTGTGAAGTGGGATTATACAAATGGAGATTAGCTGGGAAATTACATTTAACAAACTTCGTCATGCATCTTGGTACGTGAGTTAAAGTATTAAATATGAAGCAAGTCAATAATGGGTAGCCATGAAACATAGCAGCTAATGGACACGCCGAATGTGAGTGTCATTGTTCATTAAGAAATAATTTATTATATGTACAAATACTTTAAACAAAATTATTAATCAATTAATATCCTAGGGTTTCCTATGATTGCTAGGTTTACCTAAGTAAGACTTTTTATTTTTATTTTTATTTTTACTTAAACTTTCTTTATTTTTAATTCGCAAACTAATCGAAATATCTCTATAATTCTTATAAAAAAACGATCAGTGCAATTTATAACATTTTGAAAATTATCTTAATTTTTCTAGGAAAATACCTCCAACAACTAGCATCAAAATCTGACGATTTATATACCATTTCAAAGTATTTGATACTAATTTCATAACTCTAAGAAATTTAGATTATTAATAAATTCAAATTGATGAAAATCATCACGGTAACCTTAATTGAACTTCCTCCGATTAGCAACAATTCTAGCTTTTTTTTTACAACGAAACCTTAGAGGTTTTTCTCTTGAAGTTGAGGTGAGTCGACCGATGGTGTAAGTTACCAACAATAATCATTAAGATAGAGGATAAAAGATTTAAAATGTCCTTTCTCTTCAAGATTTGTGACAATTATGACAATTTTAAACAGTAATTTTGGTATAGTTAGATCAAGTTTGGTAAGAAAAGTCAATTTGTATAGTTATTTATCCTATTAAGGTCATCGATAGTAATGAACGGTGACGAGGGGAATTATATTGAATACTAAAATTTTTGGAGTCAATATAAGAATGGAAAAATATGAGTGGAAGGAAGATATATATATATAGATATATATAGTGGCTCTCTTGGTTGGACCAATTTGGTCCACTACCCTATTCCTGTGTGATTTAGGTCTAAAACGAAAAATTATTAATTTGTTTCATTAGTAAACACAAAAATTCAAGATTACAAATCTCTATTTAGAGAATCGAGTTTTTCCATTCTTTTATTGTCCTCCAGTCGTATCGTATCCCATAAACCTAAAATTACAAAGGATATTCAAACTAGACAAAATAAAGAAACCAATTGATGAACAATGATACCCATATGACTTTATAATCTTTTGTCATTTATTAACTACTAAAGGGTAATTATATTTTTGCATTAAGTATAAAAAGTTTCAAAATCCAAAAATAGGGCATGGTTATCATCTTGAAGATCCTCTTTGCAGAAGAAGAAAATGATAATTTTTTTGAAAGTGTTCTTTTATAAGTGAAATTAAGATATAATCCAAGTAAGTGATTATATTTTAATCATGCATATATATATATATATAATATTCGATCTTCATATCTATGTGATATTTCTTACAAATGGTATCAAAACAAGATTTTAATATATGTATTTTTTATCAAATCTTGAAATGTTCATAAGAGCTATTTACAAAAATGAAAAATATAAGTATGATTTAGAACAAGATAAATATTTTTTTGATAAAAGAACAAGATAAATAATTGTTTTCAAATCCAAAGGTATTTTATTATTGTGTTGTTCTACTTTTAGTAAAATAATATCCAAGAACTCACATGAATGCCTATGGGCAAAGAAAAACAAGCTAAAATTTCATTGTATTTTTTGAAGAAATTTTAAGTACGTCCTACGTTCTCTGCATCAATTCTTTTCTTCTCTTCAGTTTTACTTTGTTGATGTTTTGGTTTTACACTTTAAACTTCACAAACCACATCTTGTAGAAGGATCTTTGGACAAAATGTTAAGTGTATCATAATTTTAAAGCATTTCGCTAGGTCCAAAGTTTTTAACCTTTAAAAGTAGGTAAAAGGTTTACTTAACTCCTTAATGTTTGAGAAATGATTTAATTTGACCGTTAACACTTTTAAAAGTACCACTTTATCTCTTAACGTTTGTAAAATAATGTCATTTGCCCTATAACATTATAAAATAGTACATATTAAAAAGTGTACAAAATAGTACACTTAAAAAAGATTCATGTCGGATGAGTAATTACAGTGATTTGTAGAGAGACAAGATTAATGAGAGAAGATACCACATTAAGGCTTTATAATGGGTTAAAAAAGGGTGTGGCCCACATTTTTGCGTTGAATGCTAGTCTAGAACAAGTGTTACCGTCCCTACACCCCGTCATAATATGGCCTAACATCATTTGTTGGTTGTGTAGCCAACTTCTTTTTTTCTTAAGGCGTTCATCATGTACATGCTCAACACAAACCAACATTAACATATAAGCCAGTGTTGTGGACATTGGAAGATTTAAAAGTTTAAAGCTTGAGTTTTAAGTTGATCATATATCTATGATGGACCAACTAGTAGAACCCATATATAAAGGGTTGCTCTTCATTTATACTTAGCCTAGTTTCTTTTTGTTGAATTGGGCTATCAAAACTTTTAATTAAACTTGCACCTAAATTAGGTCTCAGGGAACATATGGATTAGCATAGTGATAATATTGGACTAATGTTGTAACTATTTGATTTTCTAGTTTAAGACCTATGCTAGATTCAACCCATATATTCTACAACCTTTTTATTAAATTAAATGTGTTAATTAGACTAAACTCAATTTAGAAAATGATAAATTAGAAATAAGTTTATAATTGTACAAATAATTAGAAATGAGTTCTAATTGAATACAATTATCTTAAGTTGATTATTTTAATAATAATAATAATAATAATTAGAAATAAGTTCCTAATTGAATTAAAATTGTGTAATTAATAGAGATTAATTAGTTTAGCTGAATAAAAATAAGAAATGAATTTCTAAATTATAATAAAAGTAGAAATTAGATTTCTAATTAAAATAAACCAATTTGTTTAGTTTGATAACAATTAGAAATATGTTTCTCATTAAAATAAAACTTAAAAATGAGTTTTCTAATGAAAATAAACTAATATATTTTGTTAGATAAAATAAGAAAAGTGTTTCTAGTTAAAATAAAATTATAAATATATTTTTCTAATTAAATAAACTAATTTTTTAGTTAAAAGAAAGTTAGAAATAAGTTTTCTAATTAGAATAAAATTAGAAAAATATTTTTAAATAAAGTAAACTAATATGTTTAGTTGAATAAAATTAAAAATAAGTTTGTGTTAAGTATAGTTAAAAACAATTTCCTAATTATTGTTTTTTAAATGGACCATAAGTCCTAATCCCCTTGAATCCAAAATATAAATTAGATTGATTAAGGAATAGGCCAGACATTATGCAAACTAAAGAAATTTATTTGTGATTGATACAATTTTTTTGTCCTCATTTCAAATGTTTAATGACTAAATTTGAGTTCTTTTTATAAAATTTTCAGACTTTTGCAAGAGATGTTATAAGATACATTCTTCTTATCAAATTATACAATTTATTTGATAGTATCATATATCAAAATTATTTGTTTCTTATCAAATTATGCAATAATATGTCTTTTGAAGAAGTTCTCCAAATTAAATAATTTGTTTATTTGAAGGGCATACATTTAACTTAATGTGTTACTTGATGTCTATCTTATTTATATAATATTTTTATTTAAACATTATGATAATGTGTAATCTCTTGTATTGGTTTTAGGAAGAAGTCCTAAAATGAGAAAGTCAAGAATAAGACACGTCATAAAAAGTGAAACAACTGGAAAATTACCGTATGTGACTAGATGAAGACTTCAGGACTCGTATGTCAACTGTCTATGTGCAATGATAAAAGAATTTTTTGTTTTCAAATTATAGAGAGTTCACTAGTTAATTTCAATTCATTTAGATATTATATAGGATATTATTACCTACAGAGAGGAAGTTACAAACGAGAATGTAGAATACTTATCAACAAGAACGAGCTTTTACAATGGTATTATATTTTTTAATAGAGTATAGAAGGATGGAAGTATTTATGAGTATATTTCATAATGATTTACCATTGAATATTATTAGGATAATTGTATCTTGTAATGCATAGGATGAGTATTTTTATGTTTAATGCATTATTACATATAGAAAGATATATGGAAAAAAAGTCTTTCATAATTATTAGGATTTAAATGATACTAAGGTTAATCAATCTAAGAAAAAGGAAAAGGATATCACAAAAATAAATTTCTTGTCGCGCCTTTTGATAACCTAAAATTCTATATCAATTTTTTAAGGTAGAAAATGATAAGACTCTTAGAACAATCATATTCATGATTTTATATTAGATGATTTTACAGTATCAAATCATGATTAAACATATTTGTTGCCTCATTACCTTATCTAACACTTGTGAATTGATACCATATGATGGCTTATTAAACTTGATCATATTAGAAAAAATCGAATAAGTTTATTAGTCAAATGAGCTTGTTTTGAAGACTTACATAACATAGACTTGTCTACTTGTGGCTTCAGTCTAACTAATAAACCATTTTATAGGATAAAAAGAGCTATTAACTCATTGTATTTAACTTGTTATAATAGCTGTGGCAAAATGAATATGAAAGTAAGGCGCAGTGGTAATTATCCAATCACCATTATAAATGAATATAATTAATATAATCATATATGTTTTATTTCTCATAATTCAAAGCATCATATTGTTTCCATAAGTTTACAAATTTTGTTGAGATTCAGTTAGATAAAGCACATAATCACTTCAAGAATTGATTAAAAATAAGTGGTCATTAATGTCGTTGTTTGATAAATTCAAAAGATCATGCGATAAAGATTGAAGGGATAAACAATCGCCTATTCTATGAGTATATCAAGAAGAAAGTGATGAAAAAAAGAAAACCAAAAATGTTCTTAAAATGGTAAAGTCTCTAATGAAATAAATGAAGATTTCTTATTACCTATTGGGGTTATATGTCATTAACGACCAATATATACAGAAGTGAGTTCTAAAAAGTGGATTAAATGAGTTAAAAAGTGGACTTAAGTTAGGTATTAAATATACCTAAATTATCATCTGTATAATATTTGAAGAAAGACATACACTCTGCTAAAAGAGAATAAGTATTGTAACACATAAATCATACTATGTATGCATTATCACTTAGTAAGGATAATATAAATCATATTCTTGTTACAATTTAACTATACTATAATTTTGACCAATTTATTCTGAGATTAACCAAAAGCAATTACATTTTATCAATAAATAGTATAAAATAATAAGAAACTTAGTATCATCTCTTTAGGAATCTAAGCATAATACTAAGTTAATTAATGTTACTTATCTAGACAGATCCAAACGAGTAAAAGAAATAAAAATGAACCAAAAAAAAAGAACAACTTTCAATCTAAACATCGATTAATGGATTAAGAGTCTAACAAAGGATAACATAACTAAGGTTTTAGAATTTAATAGGCAATCAAATAAAGAAACAAATTATTTGATAGATTTAGGGCATTCATCATGAAAATAAGAAACAACTAATAGGCATAGAATATCTTTTCTATTTTAAATTCAATTTATCTATTTGATCCATAAATAAGTTGGAATAAAAGGCATTAATCTCAAAAAGTTTAAATTTAAATTCATTAGATCTAGTACCCTTACAAAAGACTTTAGGACTAAGTACACACCTAATTTTAATTATGTTATCTAATTAATCTTTCAATAATTAAAAGCCAACGATCATAGATCCCTTAATCATCTAAGTATATAAAAAAGATGGTCAATATAAGCAAGATTAATTTAAGCACTTTAATTAAATAAAATTCCTCTAATCAAATAAAACCCTTCAATTCCTAACCCTAACTACACAATTTAGGCACATATAATCAATAATGGAAACACAAATCTATTAATGAAAAACAAGATTTGCTACAAAATAAGATAGAAAGAAGGATAAATACAATCGAAATTGATCAATCTGTTGAAATCTTAATCTTCAATTCACTTTGAAGGCTCTAAAGACTCAAATCCACTAGGACAATGCAAGAAGGAACAAAAGAAACTAAAACCTAAGCTAAGAACAAGAACAAGTTGAAATTCTCCTCTTCAATCTTGAAATATGCCTTTTTTAAAGTTTTTATGGCCTTTTATATGTGTTTGAAGTGCCTACTATTTTCTTGTGATTTTTCTATCTTGTCCTTCAAAAATAGCAAAAATAATGCTTTAATAGTGCCTTTAACAGCGGTGTCGTTAATGAGCTTGAAGAATTATTGTTAATGGTTGGAACTCGGGCTTCAACGATGATTGAGTCAAAGATCAATAACACATTGAAGCCTTGAATAACCCACTATTGATCCTCTAGAACTTTATTCTCCATGCCTCATTTTGCTCTGTATCACTCCAAGGTCCTCCAATTTGTTTTAGAATCATCATACACCTGAATTAATAAAAAAGAGCTCTCATTTAAAACATTTATAAATATTTAGGAGTGAAAATACATTAAAACATAGTATAAAAATGAATATAAATCACTCTTAACAATTCTTAACTTATATTGTGTGAAGATCCTTTTTTAGGCTATATGAACATCAAATTTCTATACCTTTTTTACTTAAGTTCTAATTCCAGATAATCAAGTTAATAATTGCTATATCAAAATGCTACCTTAAAATCATGACTTATTTGATATGATAAGACATTTTAGAAAAGCAAGTTAATTTAATTTAAAGGTGAGGAAGATCACTATAATTTAAGTTTGCATTAAGGTGTATTCAAAAGGGCCTACCCTTTATTTAGAACGTAGCATAGATATGAAAAATATACATACTGAGAATGAGATGATGAATGATACAATAAATGATCTAGGATACAACATATTAAATCCATTTAAGGATTGATCTATTAGTCGAAATGTTATATATTCCTCACAGATGTATGACAAGATACTTTCATAGTATGCTAGTTGCACAGATTATTAGACCAATATAAGAAATACAAAGTTTTTATTTGGATAAAGTCATCATATGTGAGTAGAAGATGTGAAAAACGACATCTATGCGAGTTTATAGTCTTTTGTCATCTATTAACTACTAAAGGGTAGTTATATTTTTTAATTAACTATGTAAAGTTTCAAAATCTAAAAAAATGGGTGGTTGTTATCATCTTAAAGACCTTTTCTACAAAAGAAGAAAATGATAATTTTCTAAAAGATCTATTTAATTGGTGAAATTAAGACATAATCTAAGTAAGTAATTATGTTTTGATTATACATATATATTTAAGTTTGATCATAATATCCATATGATATACCAACAATTGTGAATACATGAAACATAAAATAATGTGTTCCAAACAAGTTGGAATAGATAATTATTGGTGTGGGATTAGAACCAAGGGTGGCTTTTAATAGATACATGATCTCACAACCTTGGCAAAGGCGAGGAACTCCTTTTTAATGCTCAGCAAATCTATGATTTTCTCATCGTAAAATAACTATGCTTTTACTCTACTATCCTCCTTCCTATCCATAAGATCAACCACATTTATGAAGTATTTCTCTTTTATATATGTGGCTCATATATAATAAAATGTTCATATATACTGGTAAAATTAATGATAAGAATTAGCAAATTTGAATTATATTTATAATAAATTAAAATATTATTATTTAATTAATATTTTTTATTTTAAATAATATTATAAATTGAATAAAATTTTAAATTTAAACTAAAATTCACTAAAAATTAAAAGATAAAAATAATACTTAATTTTATTAGACAATTATATAAAATCAAATTATATCAATTTAAATTTAATGAATAAAATAAAATAAAATAGTGAATTCATGCCCATTTGACCATATTACATTAGGCTTGTTGAATCTATTCATCATAAAAGGAAAGGACTATTTCACATGCTTTGTGTTCGATGGTTCTCCTTTAAAAAGCCACCCCTAATAATAATCTGTTATAACTTGTTTGGAATACAATTGCTTCAAAAGTTTAATATGAACAATGATAAAATGATTAATTCTCTTCTTATTAGTTACTTTAGATTGAACATTAAGTAAAATCTTTCCACTGATGAAGGGAAGGCAAGTATATAATGAGTTTCTTATGCTTTAGTAGTTGGTTATTTAATATATGCTATGGTATATAGTAGACAAGTATTGCTTTTGTCATTTGTATTATTAATAAGTTCGTTTCTAATTATGACAAGGAATAGGTCTAATTTTGACAAGGAATACTTGAATTTTGGTATTGATAAACTTCTATTAGCTGGTTATATAGATGCAGATATGATTGGTAATCTTGATTCTAAAATATCTACTCCAGGGTACTTGATATCATTTGTAAGGAGAGTAGCGTCATGCAATCTAAATACACTTTCTACTATAAAAATTAAGTTTATTGTGACAATAGAAGCATATAAAGAGTTGTTATGATTGTAAAAATTTGTAAAGGAACTTAGTTTCAAATAAAAGCATTATGCATAATCAAAACGCTATTCATCTTAGTAATTCATCTTTCTATTTAAGGTTGAAGCATATTAGTATGAGATATTATTAGATAAGGAATAAATTGGATTCTAAGCAACTGTAACTTGAGAAAATTCATACTAATGAAAATGGTTTGGATATGTTAATAAAGTCTTCACTAAGAACAAACTTGAAACTTATTATTCGATTGCAAAGATGGTAGTCTCCTCCATATTGATGCAAAAGAAATTTTTTTTGTGGTTCTAACAACAAATAAAGGACAAGTTATTATTATTAGAAAAAGGAAAAAGAAAACCAAGGCTTCAAAGCTCATAGTGGTTTTACTTATATATATACATAAGGCATACTTTGCTTTGGAAAATGTAAATAAAAAAACAAGAAACTATATATAAAGAAAGGGGGAGCGACATGTGAGGGCAAAAAATTTTGCTCAAAAGATTATTTTTATTCATTCTACTAGAATCAAGTATGCTCCAATCTTGACAAGGTTTTTTTTTTTTTTTGGGTTTCGTCCTTATGCTCTAGGTTTGATATTTTCTCTATTCTCTTTTGATAGAGATTGTCAAGAATTTAATTTTTTAGGATTATTTTGTTAATCAAGAAGACTAGTTATTATATCTATTATTTTATTATAATAGAAAATTTAGTAGTTTATATATGTGATTTTTACTCTTTTAATTAGATGAGGTTTTCTATATTAAAAATTTAGTGTATTGCATGATTAGTTTCTTGAAATGTGGCGTGATTATTATCTTAAAATATTATTATATTATTTGTAATTGAATTATTTTGAAACTTACTCTATTTGATAGTTTTATGTAAAATTAAAAATAATTAATTGTAATATTTTACTTTGATAATTTGATTATTGAAGAGAACATATTACTCAATTCTATCCTATCGTTGGGATAAAACTTAAAACCACAAAGGGAATTCAGACAAAAAAAAAAAAACCAACAATTGTGAATTAATGGGCGATGAAACAATCTTTTCCAAAGAAGTTGGAACAGATTATTATTGGTGTGGGATGCGAACTAGGGGTGGTTTTTAATAGAGAAATGATCCCTTGACCTTGGCATAGGTGAGGAACTCCTTGTCGATGCTTAACAAGTATATGACCTTCTCATAAAAAAACATGCTTCTACTCCATTATCCTCCTCCCTATCCATAAGAATAATTACATTCATGAAGTACCTCTCCTCCTCAGCACTAGACCCTACTATAACTATTGACACAGGTTTTCCAAATCCAAAGTCGATAGCATAAAAACCAAAGTAACACCAACTTGTAACCTGAAGATGATTTATGCCCCCACTAGTTGATATCGCATTATCAATTTTCTCATTTGCTTCTTTCACGTACTTGCAAATTATATTGAACCATCCTTCTCTCTGCGATTTTTTCATGAACTCACCATCAATTTTTGCTAAGTCTTCCCTCATTGAACATACTAAGCTACCTATGTCTGTTTTGTCAGGTTTTCACTGCACAATTGCTTGCAAATAATAGTTTCCCATCGTAGCTTTTGGGAATGGTAGCACTACTAGTGGACGTGCATTCCTACTGTTAGAAAAAATCAAGACATAATCATATTGATCGCAGAGAGTTTGTGTTTTATTTTTTAATGGATAAGTCACATCTAATCATTTTGGAATTTAAATACTAAAAAAGATTAACCCTTTAGTAGTTATTTAAATGAGAATGATAATAAAACCCCTTATGGGTGTATATTTCATTCATCATCTCCCACTCACATATGATGGGTTTAATTCAATTAAAACGCTGCAGTTCTCATACTTGTTCAATAACCAGTGTGACTAGCATACAACAAGAGCACATTTCCATATATCTGTTAAAAGTATATGACATCTCGATTAACAAACTGATCCTAAGACTTATATGTCATTGAGTAGACATTGTATGCTATACTCTAGGTCATATCTCGCATTTTCACTTTCCTTTGATCTCATTTACTTTCTTATGTAATGGTTGTATTCAAGTTCTTTACTAAAGAGATGATGGCCATCTATGAATACTTTTCATGCGAGTTAATGATCTAAATAAATGACCTTCCTTTGTTCTCAATTTTCTTTTGAATTAAATTTAATTTACCTTCTTAGAATTGTTCTATAGGATCCCATCTTACATGATCTTTTGACAACAACCTTAAGTAGCAAAACTTAAATTCAATTCTTGAGGATGAGTAAGAGTCATAAAGGTATATGATGAGGTTCTTCTCAATTTCAAGGGTCTCACACAATATAAGATGAGGTCTTGAGACTTACATTAATTCCTTTTGTGGTTAGTTTTACACACATGGTATGAGTCATATGCTACGGTATTTACCCACTTCGTTTAACTTGAATATTTTTCATTCAAGAAATACCGTATAAATGATAGTTTAAACATACTTAATGTTTAACTTAAGTTCACTTATCTACTCAAAACCTGTTCAGAACTTGAATATGGCTACGTTATAGTGATTATTAAATCACTTTGAACCAATTTCCTTGTGACATTTATGGTTTAAGTTTCTCGCTTTCGGTTATCACCTAAATAATAAACTTTAAACATGCTTCATCTCTAGCGAGCACAAACACTAGAGGTGATTGCCTGTGTGAGAGTGCCAATCTCTAATCTATCTCATATACTTGTGATTCATCCCAAAATATATTTATGCAAAACAAATATATTCATGAATCAAATGATATACAATGT
>JAOXYD010000006.1:589603-606931 GCA_028565735.1 Pinacopodium congolense
TTGATAAACAGTTTGCATTATTTCAAGAGCTAAGCATAGTTCATCAAATTAAAAGCATCAATTTCCTTCAAGTATTACAATTAACTATTAACTAAAGACCATAATCATTTCAAGCTAACACGTTCAAATTATCACCATCAATGCATAATAACTCAAGTGTACAGAAGTTTTAGAACTTACCCACCCCCACACTTAAATTAGATATTGTCCTAAATGTCATAAAACAAAAGAAAAGCACAAAGAGGATGGAACAAGAAGTGCTCCCTTAATGAGGCAAAACTGTGAATTCCTTGATAGCAACCCGCTTACGCTCCCACTTTAGCACACCTATAAAAAAACACAAAAAAGCGCTCAAATAAAAGTAACTAAAGACTTATTTATCCAAAAAGAAAAGACATAAAAACTTTTAAAAAGAAGTTGGGTTGCCTCCCAACAAGTGTTTAGTTAAGGTCATGAGATTGACCCTTGCTATGTACATCATCCATTTTCAAATGGATGTTTGAGCCCAACAAGAAACATGCTCAAACTCATGGATGAGCTTGGAGCATTTTCCTTTAAAACAAGTTCTAAATTGACACTATGCTTCAAAGCTTCGAGGAGGTGGAATTGCATTATGTCTCCATCATATTCTATGGTCCATTATCTAAAATGGACATCACCTTGACATTGCTTTACTCCTAGGATAGTCTTCCTAATGATGTAAGTAGTAGTCTTGGAGACTCTTCATTTTACTCATCACCTTCGAGCTTTGAATTGCTCGCACATAGCTCATTCATTAAGTAACCACCACGCGGCTCTTCCTCTTTTTGCTTCTCTTCTTCTTTTTCTTCTTTGAATTGTAAATTGCTAGGAAAAGGAAGCAAAAATGGGTTAGCAATAATAAAAAATATATGACTTACCTTAGGAGACTACACATTCTCCTTCATTTTTTGAGCGAATGCCTCTTCTTCTCTTTACTGCTCTTTCTCTTCCCCTTTTGCTTTTGAGTCCTCCCATTTCTCTCCACATACAAATGAAACTTCACACACCACCTCCCTTAGTTCTCCATCTAGTTGGGTGAGAATACTTGAAGAGACTTGGGCTTCTAGGCTCCCAATCACCTCTGCCAATTGTCTCACTTGATCTTTCAAGTTCCTTTAAGATGCTCCTCATTTCCTATTGGAATTGAAGAGTATTCATGGCTAGGCTTTGTACTATCTATCTAATGACATCCCATCAACTTGTTGTAGCGATGGTGGAGGTAAAGGCATGAGCTAGAAGTGTGGCTGGTCTTGATCATAGCATAGTGGAGAATCGAACCTATATTGCTAGTCCTGTAATATAGCACATGTACAACTGGGATACCCAAAAAATGAGAAAATGTCACATGCCTTAGCTTATTTTTCATCCATCAGTGCTAGCGTGGCTAAGGATATGAAATTCGCCACTCGGTACTCCAACCTAGAAGTAGCAAGAAATTGAAAGTCATGATCAGCATAAGGATAGTAAGAAAAATCATTATAAAAAGTGTACTGATAACGATCCATGTCACTAAAAGATTATCAAAGTTTGAAAAAGCTGCAAAACTAAAAAAATAGAAGACAAGATGACTAAAAACAATGAAAAAAAAAATAAAGCAGCACTAGAAACAACTAAAATACAAGTGTCAGCTCCCTGGCAATGGTGACAAAAATTTGGTAAAGTTGTCGCAAACCATCAAATAATAAAATACCTAACTAACTTAACTAACTATATAGTAGGGCAAGTTATGGTCAATCCTATAGAGAATTGGTTATGTTCGACAACTATTCCTAGTGTTGTGCAAAGGAAAAAAAAAAAGAAACCCTTAGATGCGAAGGAATTAAAAGGAAACTAACAAAATTGAAGCAAACAAACAATAAAACATCGAACAAGAAACAAATAACAATAAAGGAAAGATAGGCAGAAGATATTATCCAGATTTATAAATTACATTCGATCATTGAAAATATCAATTATGCTATGCCAAAGATGCTAGCCTATAGACACAAACAAACTTTTACGTCTTAAGTTCCTCTAATTTTAGATAAATCCAACAAGCTCTAACATACTAGGAATGACTAGCCTAAGCCACAATCTTGCAAGCTTGAATTGTGTAACTTAAAGAATTGGAATTCTAGATTAATTAGTTAAGTTTACCTACAAAACCAATTAACCTATTGCTACTTGTGGAGATCACTAGGACTGTTACGTATCATGAGCTCATTCCTAACAATTGAACTAAAAATTATAACTAGGATGCCCAATCCAATAAATAAAACCCTAATTCATGTCACTTACTTGGAATTCCAATTAGATCCTACTATAAATCACAATGCCCATTCCAAACCCATTCCAATTCTCATAATTATCATCCATAAATCTATCAAATATCTTCAAACCCAAGAAAAATTAAGCTAACATAATGAAGATAACACAAACTCAATCTGAAAATTAAAAAAAAAACATAACTAAAAACACAAGAATCCTAAAGAAAGAAATGAACACAAGGATGGAAAATTAAAGAAACAACATTATATTAATGAAAACCAAGCATTCCACACATATTTAACATAAACCAAATGAAATAACAATAAAAATAAAATGAAAATGGTAAGTCAACCAAGAAAACTATTGAATCTAACAATAGAATTTAAAACTAGATGAAAAGACATGAATAAAAACCTTAAAACCTAAGAAAACACAAAGAACATGGATAGCTGCCCAAGTGGGAGTTTAAAAAGAGATGAAAATGGCTCCCAATCTTCCTTAAATATGTCTTGGATGTATGATAGAGCTTTTTAGGAGCAACTTGGTTAATTTTTCCCCTAAAAATCATTAAAAAAATTATTTTACAAATCCTAATTATGTCCTAGAATTTGACAACTTCTGCCTCTCTTCTCCTTTTCTACCATAAATCCTTCTATACAACTCCAATAGGTATGCGGGCTCCTCACATGATGCTCATACACTCTACAAAATTTCAGTATAATATGAGCTCTAAAAGTGCCTCTAATGCATTACTAAAGTCACCTACACCAAATCTAGTGTTCAACTGAGCATGTGTTGTTCTTTTCCTTGTTCACTCCTCATGGCTTGTCATATGACCTTGAAAGTTGGTGTGAAACTTCATAACGTGATGCTCTCCCCAAATTAGTTCCACACTTGTTCTAGTTCCAATGTTACTCTAATTCTTGGCCCTTTCAACTAATATTTGTGTCTTAAGGTCAAATATACATGTAAAATCAAAAGGAACACAAAGTAGGCATTTAAACATAAAAGTAGGGATGAATTCATATTGAAATGCATATGAAAACTTAATATAATTCAACCTATTAGAATGGTATGCTCAAGCTCAAGCTCAAACTCAAGTTTCTCAGGCTTTTGAACAAAAGTATGCATACAATGTTAAGAAAACAACAAAATAAATAAATTACTAACTAAACAAAGAAATCAAAGTAAGAAAACAAAGAGCTATTCAAGAAAAGATAACAAAAAAAATGTAAACAATATAAAATATCTCTAAAATAATTGACATCAACTTATTTTTAGTATAACTAGTTATTTAAATCCCCGACAACGAATCTAAAAACTTGTTATTTAGTTTAGGTTATCTAAATTAATTCAACTCTAATCCTTTACCATAGACAAATAAAACAATGAACTTAAGACCAATTTAATGGCAAGTACATCGATTAATAAGTAATATAGTCGATTGAATTAAGTTTATATTATCAATCTTATGAGAATCTCAACTACAAGTACTACGTCACTCAGATCACAATTATCTGGAGATCCAAATTGATAAAATTACCAAATTAAAACTACCAAATTAACCATACAACTTTAATTAAAGCAAAGGTGTTTAATATTGCTATTAAAGATTACCAAATAGAATTGATTAGTTAAGGTTTAGGTTTTCAATGACTCAATTGAGCTATTTAAAGGTTGTGATACTTAATCTAAGGTCTCTTCATGAAATCAAAACAATGTTATAATTAAGACCATGTCTTTTCTCTATTTATCCTAACAAGAAGTTTAGTCATTCATTAAATTTAGGGAATAGATTTAAAGTTTAAGAATTTTATTCTAAAAATTCCTTATTTCTAGATTAATATGCTCACAACCAATCAAATTTTGATCATGAAATGATTTAAATCATGTTTTTTATTGATTTTTCCAGTAACCAAAGAAGATTTCTCATATCCTAGGTTATCTATGACTTTTTTCCTAAGTGACCAGATTATAAAAGAGATTTAAGAATTTAAATAAACAAAGATTAGCTCCACAACATGCATAAGAGCTCAATGAAACCATTTACTAGCCTTACTGAGTTAAAAATCAAATTAACCACTCATTTAAATCAAAGAACATAAGTATGGAAACTTACGCAACATATCTTTAATTTATCTAAATAAAGAGTAAAATACAACGAATAAAAGAGTTAGGAAAGCACTAAATGAATCTCAAAACTTGAATATCCAATGAAAAGTGATTGACATGAAGAACATCTAAAAACTCTAAGAACTAAGAGAGAACCCATAACTTTGAGAGAAAGTAATGAAAATTTACTAATAAGCTTATGGTTTAAGCTTCTAGAGATTCTTAAATGTGTCCACTACAAGTTGGCTATAGGTTGGCTGCAAATTGCTTCTAAAATCATTAAGAATCCAACTAGAAAAACGTGTCTGTGCTCATCAACAACACTTTAAGTTAAGGATCAATGGCATCGTTTAAGACCCACATTAATCTACTAGAGACAGGTTGGATTTCAACAAAGGTTGCTAGACAACAATGGTGCCATATTAAACCCGTTTTTTATCTTTACTATTAAAATCAACAATATTGATATCAATAGCGTTGTTTAAGAGGGGTGTTAAACTCTTAAAAAATGCTCTACAAATTAAATATTACCAAGTAGAAATTAAATGATTTACCATTAAAATGAGGGTAAATATACATCAAATAACATTAAAAATGCTATAATTCATAACCTTATCATCGGCCTCCCCTTGATGTCTGACTACCAAAAGATCTAAGTTGCCCCTCACGTGCCACTAACTATTTTGTTTCATCTCCCATAAACTACTATGTGACTGAGTGTGTGACTAGATGCTAGCCTTTGGCCATTCTTCATCAATGGAAACTTGATCCTCTAGGTTATGACGCATCACCCACATTTCACCATACTTCCTCTCCAACTTAAGTAAACACTCCCCTTAGTTCTCTAATACTGTCCAACGAAGCAAATTAATTTTTTCTTGGCTAGATCTATTTTTCTAAGGTCCTTTGTGGTACTCCACCACTTCCTTTTATTTTCTATAGCACTACTAGCGATGATCACAAGTTTTTATTAGTCAAATCTATTTTCTAAGTTCTCTCTTAATTGGTAAAGTTTGGGTATTTATCTTAGCTATCTACCTTTTAGTTTGAGTCTCATAATCTCTTCCTTATATTTTGACGGTTAATGTAAAGAGTTTTGTTACGATAGATGCCATCATTATGAAGTGTAAAATTACAAAATACAAACTGACTAAACCCAATTATTTTAAGTGGTGTAAGATAGTTTGAATTTACTTAAGGAACATCTCTAAAGACCATTATATTATTGATGATTTCATTTTGGACCATACCCGGAAGGAGTTGCTACGAGACGATGCTTGATTATTCCTACAAATTTGAAACTCTATTGACAACGAGGTTATTAATCTAACTAGCAACTGTGAGTTTGACGAAGAGTTAATGGATTATTTAGAACTATTATATTTTAAAAAAGCACATATTCTTGTATTTATGAAGTATGTAAGTGTTCTTATTGGGCTAAGTACTAAGATCAAAATCCAAAAAGCTCAGCGGGATTAGATGACAATTACGAGTTTTTTGGTAGGTTTAAATTTTTAAATTGATATTTTCAAATCTAAAATTCTATTTAGTATGTAAATTTCCTTCCCTACACAAGGTATTTAGCTAGATAATCTTCACAAATATCAATGCATTTGTTTCTCCTAGTGCTTAGACTTTTAGTGCTCTTATGAGTCAGACTCATGATTTTGAATTTGAAAAGTCATTTTATAGAAATAATAACAGAGGTAGAATAAGAAACTTGAATAATAAAAATTAAGATTTAGGAGGAATTATCTGTTGACGCTATCATACGTTAGGTTGCTCTAAACACACTTGCTAAAAGCTACAAAATAAGTCTCAAATTTCTCCTTTTGCTCATGTTGTAACTTTGACTAAACCTAGTTCATTTTCTAAAAAGATTATTATTGTGTCATTGATGAATTTGCTAAATTCACCTAATATAAAATATCACTAAAAAAATCATCTCAGTCTACCATTACTATTGTTGAATTATGTAACACAACTATATGCCTTCTTTCCTCTTCCTCCCAATAAGTCATTGATTCTAATACCTTAGAACATATGACAAGTAATTCTAATCTTTTTTTCTACTCTTCATAAACACTTATCTTCTTCTCATGTTACATTGGATTATGGCTCTACTTCTTCCATTATTGGTTATGGCACTATTAATCCCACTCCATCTTTGTCCTTATAATCTATTTTAAATCTACCTGAGTTTTCCCTTAATTTTTTATTTGTGAGTAAACTCATTCGTACCTTAAATTATTGTATCTCATTCTTTTATAATCATTGTATATTTTAAGATCTTATGATAAAGATGGCTATTGATAGAGGATTTGAATTAGGAGGTTTATATATTTTGGATTCCTAAGTGCCTTAACTCGTTGCTTGCTTTAGTTTTCTAACCCCTTTCAAGCTCATTGTCAATTAAGACATCCCTTTTAACTTTTATTAAAGAAATTATGTCTTTAATTTCATAATGTATCTTATTTAGATTGTGAGTCATATTAGTTTGCTAAACAACATCATTTAGCTTCACTTCTTAAGATAAATAAATGAGCTACATTTCTATTTAGAAGTAGTATATTATGATGTTTGGGGTCCTCGTCCTATTATGGTAAAGCTGGGTTTTAATATTTTGTTATGTTTTCATTTTGAATTATTTTCTCATTTTACTACTTTTTATGCTAAAATAGAAATACATTTTAATGCATCCATTTATATCTTGAGAATCGATGCTAACGAATATTTTTCAACATCATTCTAAGCACATGACCCCAAAAAATATGGAAGATGGGTTGAAAAATCAAATTATTTAACAGTAGCTTATCCTAATATTATTCAATCAATGTTGTTAATCAATTCATATCCGCAAACATCGTCTATCATTTGGCTGCTCTAGAACAAATATTATATTAACTGAAGGGAGCTCCTGGACTAGAAATACTATATAAAAATTTTGGTGATAACTTCATTGAATATTGCTCAGATACTGATTAGGCTAATTCTAAGCTTCATAGAAAATTTATTACTAACTACTATGTCCTTGTTAGGGGAAATTTGGTCTTATGGAAATGTAAGAACTAAATATTGTATCCAAATCAAGTCTATAATCTAAATATCAATCCATGACATAGTCCATGAGAGAGATAATGGGGATATACCAACTGCCATATAAAACTTGTATTAAAGTCCTAAAACTAGAAAAATTGTGATGTGATAGTCAAACGGCTCTACATATTATTTCTAATTCTATGTTTCATGAACAAACTAAACATATTGAGATTGATTGTCACTTCATTCATGAGAAATGGCAACAAAACTTATTTTTTATAGGATATGTTAAAATTGGAGAACATCTTAGAGATATTTTCATGAAGGCCCTTAGCAGTGTCGGATCAACTACATTTGTAATAAGTTGAGCATGATTAATATCTGTGCTCCAACTTAAGGAGAGGCATTATGTTATAGATTATAAGCATAATTATAAGAGGATCATACCTCATTATTATAGGGATTATCCTAGGTACTATAGCTTAATTATAAGTATTATATCCCTAAATGATGTAGTACTATCTGCATGTATACCTTACATGTACAAATCAATATGTAAGAAATAAAATTATCTTTTGCCGTTTGATATCACTTAACAACCCAAGAATTATTTGAACAGTGTTAGGACACATGGGTGGATCTATCCACTTAAAATAATCGCAAGTGTTCGCCATTTAAACATAAAACTAAAGAAATTAAACATATTTTTAGTACATTATTTTCATAAATTTTTATCCATAGAAAACACATAACTTACTTTGTACATCTCACAAGTTGCAAATCTCCTCCCTGGTTTCATCTTCATCTAGGAAATTTTTATCACTAACATTCTCCCACAGTTGTAGATTGTAGTTCGAACCATCATTTCTTCATCTTCTTTCTTTATAGATTTCATTCTTTTTCTTCTTATTGTAAGAAATATTGATTTTCTATGGTGTGGTTGCTTCTTAAGGTTTACTTATGATTTACCTTATTGTTTGCCTTTTTAGGTGACAACGATGATAGGTTTCAGATTTAGATGATGGGTTATACATATTAGGTAATAAGAAGAAAGAGAATGTTATAAGTCTGTTGAATTAATATAATGAGATATTAATGTTAGAAAAGAAGTTAAAGATGAGAAAGATGAGAGTTTGGTTGGGTTAGATCACAAGTTAGGTTAAATATTGTTTTTATGTATCTTTTTTACTTATCTATGTGTTTATTTAAATCAAAATAATAGTATTAATAAAGCATTAACTTAGAAGTTATAAAAAGCATGAACCCATTTAACTCTCTATTAAGAGCTTATTACAAACCTAAGATAACTGAAATAAGTGGACCTAGCCAAGAAGTCTCATCCATGCACGGTTATGATTAGCGACACTACACTATTTGAAAAAGTAAAATCATTATCATTCATTCTCTTCTCTTAGCCTCTTTTAAGCAACCTAGTAGTAGTTTATCAAGTATTTCAAATCAACCATAGATGCAAAATGTACAAATTAAATATCGTCCTCTAGTGGTTTCCATATGTCTCTGATATAAGGACTACACTTGCCTTGCTATCTATGGCATATCAGATGTCTCCTTATCCTATCAATAATAAAGCTAGTGAGTTCTTCTTTGCTCCTTTCCTACCTACTAAAAATTATTCTATTTCTTTATAGCCACAGATTGTAGACTAGGTTAAGTGATAGTTTAAACATCTAAACATACCTTGAGCATATTGCATTATAGTTGCAAGACCATTCAATCAATCCTTCCTAGTCTAGTTCTCCTATGTTAATGTTACAGACTTGTTGCATAATTTGCCATACATGTTTTGTGTCTATGTGTTTTTGCTTGCTAAAATTAAATCACATATATTCTTGAATATTTTTTTATTTATGAAGTCAATTTTTGTTCATAGAGATTGATAAAAAGATTACACTGAATTGAAATATAAAGGATTAAAATAGAAATACCTTAAATTATAAGATTTGATTAATTTTTTTAAATGCTAATAAATATGTGAGTGACTACTCTTTTGGGATTTTTTTAATTTAAGTATTCAACCTTTAAAAGTTTTTAATTTAGTAATCAACCTTTTAAAACTCATTCAACTCAAATAAAAAGATAGACTATATTAATTTTTCGTTAACTTAGGTTACAAAACCTAACATGTGGACATTTGTATAGTAAAAAGTATATACATGGATGTTCACAGATACAACTTTATAACTGATCATCCTTTAAAAAATTTTAATCTAGTAACTAATTTTTTAGAATTTTTATCTCAATATTAAAAATTTTTAATCTAATGACTAACTTTTTAGAATGTTTACTTCAATATTCAATCTTTTAAAGCTTTCAATTTAGTGACTGACTTTTTAAAATTCGTTCAAAACATATCAAAATTACTTTTCTTATAAAAATAATAAGCGATTAATACATCAATATTTTATTAAAAAATATTGTATAATGACTTCAAGTTTAATTAATAAATATTTAATTATATGTTATACTTTCTTTTAAAGAATATATAAGATTTACACATGATAGATCTTTGATCTAAAAAAATTCATGAATAAATCTTTTAAATTAAATCTATAATAGTCACAAAATATTTTTTGATAAATAAATTTATATTTAAAGATAAAGAATAAATATAAATATACAAAAGAACTTATTCTTTAAAAAGATTGAAAACTATTTCATTGAAAAAAAAATTCAATGTATGATCTCACTATAAGTTTTTAAATTTTTTTAAAGAATTTTATTTGATAGTTTTGATACTTTGACCAACTACAAAAATTTATTTAATAGTTTTGATACCTCATGAGTTTAACCTTTTATAATATATATGAAATAGAAAAATAAAAAAAATTATTTTTACTTATATAAAAAGATTAAATTAAATTCAAATAATTTTTAATTTTTATTAATAGAATAATTATTTATATTAATTATTAAAATTTTTATATTTTAAATATTTGTATCATTCTATTCTTTAATTTTACATTGATAATATGTTACTATTCTATTAAAAAAACTCAATGTATGGCTTTTTATTTATAATAAGAGCACACATTGAGTTTTTTTTTTTTTTTTGGCTATGAAATGGATTTCAATATTTTGAATGAATATATTCTTTTTTAAAATATTTTATATCTATTCTTTGTTATAAAGTAATAATATTTTTTAAAATTTTAATTTATTTATAAAGGATATTTGGTATCTATTATATATTTAATTTTCAAATTTTATTTATGAATCGTTATCAAATCTAAATTTTGAATATCATTTAAAAAAGAGTCTAAAATATAATTAAATATTCATTAAATAAACTTAAAAGTTGTTATATGATACTTCTTAATAAAATATAAGTATATTAATTACTTGTTATTTTAACAAGCAAAAAATTGCTTTTGACTTGATTTAAACAAAATTTATAATGTTGATAATTAAATTGAAAATTTTTTAAGAGTGAATACAAAAGTAAAAATTTGTAAAAAACTAATAACTAAATTGAAATTTTTTAAAGACTAATTAATGATAAAGTTATATACGTGAGTATTTATGTGATAAAAAATAGTCGTTAAGTTAAAAATTTTAAAAGTTACGAAATCTATCTTTTTACTTGAGTTGAACAAATTTTAAAGGGTTAATAATTAAATTGAAAACTTTAAATATTGGATATAAAAATATAAAAATTTCATAAAAATAGTTACTAATTTCACACATGTAAAGATACATATATATATATATATTAAAGACATGTCCTTTACAAAAAGCATTATTAATTAATAAAGAAGTCAATATAGAATTTTTGAAAATGGGAAAATATATCACAGGACCAAAGTTTTAAATTCCATTCCGTACCGGCCGGTACTGGCTGATACGCCTCGTACCGGCCGAAAATGGAACGGAATAGCTTAGTTCCGTACCGGGTTTAAAAATCGGTCGGTACCAGAAAAAATAAAAAAAATAAAAAATTTTGTTTTTTAAAAAAAGAGAAAATTTTGTATTTTGACATTTTTAAGTTTAAAGTTAAGTTAAAAACTATACAATATAATACATTTATATATTATTTTATAAATTTTATAAAATTTAAAAATAAATTTATAATTTAAAAATAAATTCGGTACCGGTACAGTATCATTTTTAAGATAAATCCAATACCGAAACCGATATATCGATACTGATACAATATCATTTTTAAGACAAATCTAATATTAGTATCGGTACGATATTCAAAACCTTAGTTTGTGGGCTAAAGGGAAGTGTGAAATCTGAATTTAGATTATTTCTTATCCCTGCGATTATGATTCCCGATTGACATATCGATCCGAGAATTGCGGGGGCTGGTCGGTCTTAGCTAATGAGCATGGGTCCTCTCACCATACTCATGAATGTTATAGTAAAATATATATTTAATTTCTTAAATATATATAATTTCCTAAACTTAACGTTTACACGTTAAATGATAAATTAAAATTCCGTAAAATAATTTATATTCACAAACATAAATAATAAGTTTTAAAATTTAAAAATTAAAAGTCAAATGTATTAAATCTGAAGGTTTGATGATCTTAATGAGATTTTTTTGCTTTTTATTTATATGTATTTATTTTAAATTTGAATAACAAATGGCGACATCGTATAATTATTATCCCCTTTTTTGTTATTATTTCTAAGTTCAAGGCCAAAGAGTATTACTAATCACGAAGCAATCTGCATCATTGCGTGATTATTGATTATTGAATTTATAATTATTTAATATATATATAATACAAACATCAATGATTATTTAATATATTAAAAAAACAAACAAGAAGGATAACACAAGCAACCAGTTTTGACTTCTAAAAGTTGAAACTAAAAAGAAAAGTACCTTATAAAGCAAATGCAATTATAAAGATTAGGTAACCGTGTGGGCCTTCTTTTGAGTTGTTATATCTTACTTTTAAAATAACTTGTGTCAGAAGACAGACGCGTACATATTCCCTTTTTTTTAATAATAATAATAATTATAATAATCAAGCTACTTTCAATTCCGGTGGGATTGAATACTGGAATTTGATTTAAAGTATGATCCTCAACAAAATCAATTTTATTTATTGAGTTTCCATTGAATTTAGGCTTATTTATTATAATAGATCAATACGAATATTCGTTATGATCAATTTCTATTAAACTTATATTGTTGAGTCTTGATTAAAAGTTCAAATTTGATAAAAATAAAATTTTTATGAATTGTTAATTTTAATTAAGATTGAATTTTAATTTACCATTTTTATAATATCTTTTTCACGGTATAATCTTAGATTTCACACATTTGTTAAGTTAGCGTCAGAAAAATTGACGCGTGTAAGCTTTAATAATAATGAAACCGTATAACTTGTAGATAATCAATAATATGAACATGTTGATTTTTAAGAGTCCGTAGGTGAATATAAGTGAATGGGAAGATTTTTTAATAGTTGTAATTTGTAATTTTTTATTGTAATTTATATATTTATATATTGATTTATATATTATATTAATGTATTTATTTTTTAATTTATGTATTTAGAAAAATAATAAAAAATTAAACCTAATTAAACAAGACTTAAAAATTTCGTGCTATATGTTTTATATTGGACTTTATCATTGATTATTTGAATTAACTTTATTGTTAATTTTAAATTATTGATTTTATGTTCATATTTTAATAGAAAGTTCACAATTATATACATAATCCGCACTTAAATATGCAGTCTAATTCTTGTATAAGATTTCCATGTAAAACACGCCTGCATTCACACTATAATAGTCATCAAATGCACAATTTACATGTTAAAAGGCGAGTGAAAAAGTGAAGTGGGTCATAAACGACGTCGCTCAAGTGTCATCACATGGTTTGGCGTCAAAATCTAAAAGACCGCCACACATCCCCATGTGGGAGACAGGTGCACACAGTTGACACGACAACTATTCAAACGCTTGGACCCCGTCACCGACACTTCATTTTCTTTCTAATTTCCTAACCTCCCCAATTAAAGGGTGATTTACACTTTAATTTTTCACAAATTACTAAAATAAGTTTTTATCTGTTTTTATTTTTACATGATATTTAAGATGTAATGATTATTAATTTGATAATATTTTTAGATTATATGCTTATTTAATATTTTAAGAAATTGTATGCTAAATTAAAGTTTTAATGTATTTAGATTATTATAGTGTTAATAAGTTAAATAGAGGACTGAATTAATTAAAACTGCAAAAGTAATTATGTGAAATTTTAAGATAGTATTTGTTTTATATTAAACATATTAAGATCAAAATATTATTCATATTTATTAGGGGTTGCGTTATATTTTTTATTTTTTATTGTTTGTAATTTGTATTTGTTTTTATTAAAAATTTAAATAAAATTAAAAATAAGATCTTATTTTATTAAAATTTCTTATAAAATTAATGTATTCATTAATAACTAAATATAAAATAAATTTAAATACTTAAATAAAATCACTCTGATATATCTTAATAATACATATTAAATAATATATAATATATTTATAAAATTCATTTATTAAATATAAAAAACTGAAGTTTCTTACTTATAATTTTATAAATTTATAAACTACTTTTATAAATAAAAATAAAACAAACACAATTTCATCATTTATTTTTTATATTTAAAAGAATAAAAATAAAAATAAAAACAACTTATTTATTTATGCCTTCTGAAAAATGACGCAGTGTTTTTTTTTTTTTCCCTCCGTTTTCCCTGTCCTTTACGGCCAATAAATCTCTGTCCCGCACTTAGTACACTGCGCCATCCTCTGTTATTCATTCACTACTGTGTCTCCTCCAGGGTACCTACCCTTCTCCCACTCTCTCCATTCTCTTTCTCCTTCTATATTCAATCCAATACCAAAATAAATCCTCAAGACTCCCAAAAAGGTCTCCTGTCGGCGTCTAAAATAGAAAATGCCGATAAATTTAAAGGGTACAGGTACGCTTCAGGCAGTATTATGCGTCGCAGTACTGACCCTTTCCGTCATTGTTGAAGCTGATGATCCCTACAGGTTCTTCAACTGGAATGTCACTTACGGAGACATATACCCACTTGGAGTTCGTCAACGGGTTTGTGTCCGAATCTGGTAATAGTACTCTCAGTTGATTTTACAAGATTCTGATTGATTGATTTTTTCTTTTTTGCGCTTTTTCTTGATAGGGTATACTCATCAATGGGCAATTCCCTGGTCCTGATATTCACTCGGTTACCAACGATAATCTCATTATCAACGTGTTTAACAGCTTAGACGAGCCTTTCTTGCTCTCATGGTAAGATTCGCTTCACTCTGCTTTTTTCTCTATCTATCTCGTGAACTTTCTGTGTTTCAGACAGAACATGCTCTGTGATAGGCTCCTTTCATTAAAAAGACAAAACCCATCTTACTAATTCCTCGGTTCCCGCACTGGTTAGAGGGTCTCTCTGGTTAAAATGTGAAGTACTCTGTTTTAGCTGTAGATCTCCAAAGATTTGGCATATAAAAAGAGAATGTCTGGGTTTTGATGCTTGGTGGTTAGCTCACGCATTACCGTTTCAGTTTCCAAAATGTCTTTTTTTTTTTCAAACTTTTTTTTGAGCTCATGTGAGTCAGTGAACGCTAGTGGAATCGCTCATGAGTTGGATCGGATCTGGTCAATTTGGTGTCATTCGTTTGTATGTATTCGCTTTACTTACGCTGGAATTTACTCAATCAATGGAGATGCAGAGTAATGGGGTGTGTTGCATTATCAACTTGGTGTCTTGTTCGTGGCACGTGTATCAATTCACATTTGCATTATTATATGTGGAAACATATAGAAAAAAAAATCATCCTAACACAAATATTTCTACATACTTTAAATTATTTATAAATATATAAAAATATTTAAATTATTTTATAAAATAGTGATTAAAGAGGTTAGAGGGCAATCTTTGGGCTTGAATGTTACATATTTTTTAGGATTTTTAATTTTTATTTATGTTTTGAGTCGTGTTCTTTGCTTTTAGTCATTAGTTTGTTAAATAATTTAATCATAATATATTATTTATACTTAAATATATGTCTAGTTTGTATATTAATTGCTAATTTTTAGGGTTCATTTGATTTAATTTTCTGTTTCTATTTTTTTATTTTCATCTGTTTTATGTGTTTTTTTAATTTTTGTATTAATTTTTGGGGTTTCTATGTTTTATTTGTGCTATGTTTTCGTTTATATACTATTTTTCAGTTTTTGTGTTTAAAAAAACATAATTAAAAATAAAAAAATTCAAAAAAAGTTATGGTTTTTATTCTAGTAATTTTTATAGTCATCATAATTGATATTGTCTAAATTACTTATACATATTACAATTTATATGTTGATGTACATAAGTAATTTAACATAATAATTAATATTTCTAAATTACTTACACATATTATATTTATTAATGTAATAAATAACTTAAATAATTTTTATATTATCTTAATTACTTACGTATATTATAATTTATTTGTTGATGTACATAAATAACTTTTATAATAATTACTAATTTTCAAACGACTTTTACCTACTAAGAAGATCCCCCTTAATTCAACATGCAAAATTTGACTAGAAGGCTTTGAAGCATGGCATTACTAGTTGTTGGGTGGGGTTTGCTCGATCGAGGCAGATGATTTTATGTAGTAGTCACAACGAAATCATTTATTATCTCGAAACAAGAAAACCCATCCAACTACCCACCCCATTACCCATTTTCCATTCATTCAATTCCTCCCCCGTAACTAGTACATAAAGAATAGTTCCATTATCTTGCTTTTTTTTCTTGGCAACATAATGTTAGAAAAAAAAAATATTTTTTATAAAAATATTTCCTAATGTTTTTATTAAAATATTTGAGTCTTTAAAGTGGAGGGTTTGGATTATTGTTGGTTGTGATTTTTATATTTTTGTATTGATTTTTATGTATTATCTTCGATTTTTATATTATTTTTTTCAAATTTTATGTTATATTAATATATTATCTTTTTATTATTTTTGTGCTATTTTTTATTTTTATACTTTAAAAAATAAGAAATCAAAACTTAAAACTAAATTCATACCAAACAATACAAAGTTAATTACGATAATGTATTATGTAGGAATGGAATTCAACAGAGGAGGAACTCATTCGTGGATGGTGTCTTTGGAACTACTTGCCCAATACCTCCTGGTCAGAACTTTACATACATTCTTCAAGTTAAAGACCAAATTGGAAGTTTCTACTACTTCCCGTCTCTTGCATTCCACAAAGCCGCCGGTGGTTTTGGAGGTATCAGAATCCTCAGCCGTCCACGGATTCCGGTGCCATTCCCTGATCCCGACGGTGATTACACCGTCCTCATCGGCGATTGGTACAGGTCCAATCACACGGTAAGCACCAAAACACCTTATTGTTTTCAATAACTACATGTTTGCCATAATAACAAGCATTTTTACATCTGTTGTTGAAATCCAAGCAATTTATATGCGTGATGGTCATGTTATAATGATAATAATAGTATATATTTTTAATTAGGCCTTAAGATCCGAGTCTGAGCAATCTAAGGTTCGAGTTTAAGTTGACTCATTGTCAAGTAGGGTGGTTTGATTTCCTTTTTTTTTTTCCACTAAAACATAAAAAGGGAAGAAAACATATTTGTTCTTTTTTATTTTTAAAATTAGAAAAATAAAAAATAAAACAAAATTTTTTTAAAATTATATTTTCAAGTTTTAAAAATAAAATTTGAAAATAAGTTTTTATTTTTAAAATTACAAATAATTTTTTAAAATTAAATAATTAATATAATATATTAATTAATATATTTTTTAAAAAAAGAGAATGCAAATGTGGCTGCTGGGATTCGAGCCCAGGTCTCCACGGCCACAACGTGGAATTCTTACCACTAA
>JAOXYD010000006.1:607031-626524 GCA_028565735.1 Pinacopodium congolense
TTTTTGAAGAACCACCCAACTGATGAGGGCATATAAACTTCATCTGGATGGAAGAACACAGTGGGGCCGTATTGCTTGATCAAGTTATGAATCTGATCAAGATTAGGCATTGATGGTAATTTGTTCTCAAGATTCTTCAAACACCCAGTATCAAACAATGCTTCTCCGGAGCTCAAATCTGTGCTGCAATAGAATGTACCAATTGGAACACCATTTGTATACACTCCCATACTGCACGGCTTTGTGTTCCACACCTGAAATAGGTTCTTAGCAGATTTTGAGTACACCGAAGTTATTAGATCAGAAGTTACACAGCTTTCAGTCAGATCTTCTCGAACACATCGAACATGCTCTACATCAGGCTCCTCTGGACTGTTGGTGACGATTAAGCCCATGGCTTTATAACCTTCAGGGGGATTTGGCCACCAAAAGTAACCGCCACCATCATATTGCGAATCGGTTCTCCAAATCATTGTATATTTAAGGGGTTTTGCCAGAGCTGGAGAATCTGATTTGAATTCCTGGATAGAGTCGTCTTCAGGCTTGCTGGTGTTTGAATCACGAGCCACAAGAACATACCCTCTCAAAGGTCGATCATTTCGTTGACAGTAGTAACCTAGGCAATAAAATCCCAGAGGGTATCCGACAGGTCTGTAAAAGGTAACGCTTTCTGTCTTTCCTTGCAATAATTTGCAGCTCCAGGCAATTTCAAATTGGGTTACTTGGACTACTTCTATTTCTCCTAGGTTTATTCTTCCACTAGCAAATCCCTGACCTGAAGATGTCAGAGCCAAAGCAAACTGATCAAATCATGCTCTTGGAAACAGTAGGCATGAAAAATATAAAACATTGGCAGATGCATCCACCAGGTGAATATTTAGTCAATCAAAATAGTGCCTCATTCTTGGCAACATTGAGCTTTACTTATTGTATTTCATAAAGAGTAAATTACTACTTAATTTTGAGAGCAGAGATGATCTTGGAGCTTAAACTATAGGCGGAGCTGCAAACATGGATATCCTATGAAGGCACAAACTTAGGTATGAAAGGTAGTAATTGTCTCCTGAGTTCACTTCTGGTTTCTACTATTTCCAAGGAGATGATCCACCAAATATTGGAAAAGTAATAAAACAAACTGGTGAAAATTGGAAAATCCCATTATCTTATAGATGAAAGTAGATTTACAGCTTTGAGATAACAGAATCTCCAAAAATTACAATCATATTCATGCACAAACTAGAAAGGATGAGATTATGCATAATTTTTTTTATCATTAGCATCCCAAACCATGTCCAGAAACAAGGTAAATCCAGTTCTACTCCATCCAGCCCAATGATCACTAACTAAAAACAAAAATCAAGCCGCAAAATTATGAGTAACAACAGAAAAGGTATATCAAGAACTTTGAAATACCCATAACAAGAAAAACCAAACATGGGATGAAACAAAAGACAGTAAAGACAAACACACCAGGAGGCCAATCAGGAATAGGTGAAGGCAAAGAGAAAGGTTCCGGGTGAAGCTCAGGCAAGTACAAGTCAGAAACTTGATTGCAGCAAAACCACTCACAACCAAACATCTTTATTATATATAGTCTTCTGCTAAAACAAACTAAAAACCCAGAAACCACTCCCTCAAAAGTTTTGATCTTTAGCTCCTCCTAATCCAAGGTATCCGCTTTCTCCCTCTCTCTCGGTTCTTTTGATCAGTTCATTGGGTGTCTGAGAGAAAGAGTAAAGCATCTTTCTTTTTGCAGAACTCTTCAATTAATATGGCCCCTCAAACGTTATTTTTCTATTCAATAAAGGTGGAGGGAGAGAGCAGCTGAAGATGCTTTTACTTGTAAATTAGTTTGTTCTTGAGATATCAGACCGGTAGTTAAGTTGTCCTTTTCAGACCCGCCTTGTTCTAAGGGACCCATTACAATGTATAGTTGTTCTATTAAATTCCTCTTACTTTTTAACGAGTGAGAACAAAGTAAATTTTGAATTTCGAAGTCTATTACTTTCTTGTGACTTGCCATCTCAATCATTCGTAAATTGTGCATATTATCCCCTTTGTTACAATTATTCTAAAACTTTGATAAATGTGAAAGTACTAGGTTGGTGGCCGTGGGATATAGTGATGTTTGTATAGTTTTATTAGTTGCATCAAATAAAATTTTAACTTGATCAAAATCAATGTTTTAAATATTAGTACAGGTTAATATTAGTATTATTTTAGATAATTTTATAAAATTATAAATTATAAATTAATTTTTAATTTTATAAAATAATTTATAAATATATTATATTATATTATTTTAAATATAATTTTAAATTTAAAAATTTTTTAAATATAAATTTTATTTTTTATTTTATATATTTTTTGAGTACCGACCGGTATTTGAATCCAATATGAAATTGAAGAATTTCGTATCTAATTTAGGCTGATATTAGTACGAAATTAAAAACTTTAATTTGTTTGATTTTAAACTATTGTTTATTTAAAATATTTATGAGTTATTGTATATATTTAATAATTGATTTATTATAAGTTTTATCATTAATTAAAAAAAAAGAAAGAGAAAAAGGTATTTGCAGAATGTACACGAGCTTTGCAATTAACCATGTTTTAATTTGGTGATTTGGATCAACTCACAGGATTTGCCTTTCACTTCACAGAAAGGAAACATATACGGAGCCATTTGATTTGTCAATGTTAAAACAAAGCATAAATATTTGTATTAGAAATAAATTTAATAGTTTTCATGAAAATAGCGCTTTAGTTCTCATTAGGTAAAGCTTTTCATATTTATCTTTAGAAACTTTCATTCGTATAATCAATAATTAAAATAAAATTTTTATAAATATTTTTAAATAAATAAATGGTTGACATTACTGTTTTAAAATAGTGATTTAGGTCTTTAAGAAGACCGAAGCACTATAAATCTTAATATCGTATATCTAAAACTTTTTGTCTCTTGTTTATTTAATTACTTAAAATTGTATTTATCTTGTTTTTGCATTTGGTTAATTTTTATTTCAAATAATTTATAGCATTATTTGAAACAATTATTTAATAGTTTCAACATAAAATCTCTTTTAACTAGTATTGAAGTTTGCATGAGAAACACGTTAAAAAATTTATTTCATTTTCATTGAAGATAAAAATTAGATTTCAATAGCTCCAATTATCTTCACTTGAAAATGATAATGATTCCACTTAAAATATATGGCATTGATTTTTTTATATATAATGTTTGGTTTTCATACTTTATTATTTTTAATTAAAGGTTTTGTTCGTATCTTTAACATTATTTTGTGTAGTTTCATCAATCCTATTTAATCTTTATATTTTTTCCCTATCTTTAGTTGTTAAGCAATTTCTTCTACTTCTGTTTCTTTCCTATTTTTATCATAACATAATCATATGTAACTCAATTACATTGTCGTAATGTCGTTCACAAAATTTATTTTATAAAAGTCTATTTTTTATACTTTTGAGTTTATATGTTTCTCTTAGATATTTTATATGCTGAAAATTTATAATTAATATGATTTCTTTTTCATTTTACTTATAAATAAATTTAAAAATTAATTACAATTTTATTTTATATCATTAGGCGAACAATTCAATGCGTGTTTCATCTAAATATTTTGTGTTTTTAATAGATTTATGTGGATTTTGAATGCCGGCGGTCCCAAAAGTTAGTTGTATTCTTATGATTTTAGTTTCACAATTCATATCATGAAGATTATACACTTAAGTTTTTTTTTTGAAAGATTTCTTTTTCTTAGAAACCTGTTATTATATACTTAAATTTGTATATTACTTTGGGATGCTTTTATATGTTTTACCTATTGATAGCTTGGTTTTTCTTCTGTTTCTATTTTTTATTTTTATGTGTTTTTATCAGGATATTTAATACTATACTAGTACTAGCTAAAATTCGGTATGAAATTCTTTAATTTTATACCGGATTTAAATACTAACGATATTTGAAAAAATAATTTTTAAAAAAATAGGGAAAATTTTGTATTTTGACATTTTTTTTGGTTTAAAGTTAAGTTAAAAACTATACAATATAATACATTTATAAATTAATTTAAAAATTTTATAAAATTCAAGAATTAATTTATAATTTTAAAAAATTATTTGAAATAGTACCGATATTAACCGATACCGGTACAGTACCATTTTCAAGATAAATTTAGTACCGACATCGATACGATATTTAATACATTGATTTTTATTGATTTTATACATTTTTTAAAAAGTTTTTATATTTTATTTATGTGATTTTTAAATTTTATTTATTATTTTTTTATTTTTGTGATAAAAAAATAAAAAGTAAAAACCAAAACTAAAACCCTAAGGTTTTGCATTACTTTGTATTTGTTAATTAAAACATTACTATTTATGATTAGTCAAAATTTACACTATTATAAAGCTTATAGATCCGTGTTTTACACAAATAATATTTTACGAAATATATCAATCAGTATGTATGTCAAATCTAATATTATGATAATTCAAAATTTAAGCATTAGTTATCAAGTTGGATAACGAGTGTATTAATTTGGTATTTACATGAACCGTAATTTGTTGCTTATTTTGTGATATTTTATTTCTTAATAGTTTTATTGTCGCAGTACCATTTAGATTATAAATCAAATTATATCATGTACATAACATCCTTACTTTCTAAAACAATTTTGTATGAGACCTATCCGTTATTTAAATTACTATTTCAATATTAATCACATACATTATTAGCCTACTAATATCATTACTTTTGATGAAATATAAATAATTATTTGATCTCATGAAAATCAGGATGGGTTCCATCACCGAGTTGGCGAGGGTGACATGCACCAACTTGGTGGGGATTTTCATGGAGGAAGATGTAATTGGTGAGCATGTGATGACGTAAACCGGTTTGCTGGGACTGCTGAGAAGGAAGAGGGAATTGGTGCCCAAGTCGGTGATGTAAACTAGATTGGTGGGGCTATTGTGGAAGAAGAGAGTGATTTGAATCAACTTAGTGGGGTTGCCATGAATGAAGAATGAAGAATAATGATGAGGACGAGGGCGTTCGAGACATAGAAGCTATAATATAATAAGGAGGACATATGTGTCAATTTAAAAACATACAAGCCAAACATAGATGTAATCTCACCGACAAACTCACATTGATGACTGCCAGTTAACTTGTAAGGACAAGATCGTAGAAAACCAAGTATGAATGCAGAGATGACATTTGCTAGTAAACACTAGCACGTGCGACGTTATTACTTTTGCCGGTAAATGTACATAAAAGTTAGGGTGGGTTGAAAACCATTTTATTTTCATATTTGATTTTTGAATTTTTTAAATATAAAAATTAATAAAAAATATTATATAAATAAAAAAATTTAATACAATAAAAAATTTAAGACAAATAACATAAAAATTTATAAAATACATAAAATTTAATATAAAAATATAATAATTACAATTAAAATTTATAAAGGTTCAATCAAATGTCCTAAAAATTATCTTAAACCAGAATAAGAAATTGAAGAAATGAGAATAAGAACTCGTATATTTAATAAGATAACGAAAGGAAAGAAAAGAAGGACGAAAATTTTAAAAAATTAAGAGAAGAAATAATTTTTCATTGATAAAATGAAACAAAACAAGTGTCTGGTACAGCTGCTGTAGCATAGGCTGATGAAGAGAAGCAAGAAGTAGATGAGAACGGGGTCGAGCTTCGGGACATTGATCTGATAATGACACAGGTAGGGGTGTCAAGGACAAGGAGTAAGACTGTCAAGGCTCTTAAAGACTCGTAACACGGACACTGTGAACGCCATCGTGATGGAGCTTTACTACTCATCACGACGGAGGTGGTCTTGACAAATCACTCTACAATCATTGTTTGCTCATGAGATTTAAGTTATGTTTAGTTGAATTGTTATTTTTTATTTTTTATTATAATTAATATATTAATATATTAATTATTGTATATTTTTAAAAATTTTATATTATTATTTTTAAAATTTTGTACTTTTTATTAATTTTTATATTTTAAAAAATAAGAAATATAAATAAAAATATATAAATGAAATTAAACGAACACAAGTTTTGTAGTCAAACTGTTCACCACTTAATAGGTGACTGAATTGTCCTTGGAATTTTCTTCCCCTCAGTGAGACTTGATAAAATTTATTTTGCCATGATGTTTCTTGAGAACAGGAATCAATGCGTGTTACCTGTAAATTGATAGGGATACTAGTAAATCGTTACTGTTGTACTCTATACGGAAGAAGATGAAAATTTAATCTTAATAAATATATAACAGTATATAATAGTATAGTATAAATAAAACAAAAATTATGATGATATAATTAAATAGATTTTTATTTTCAATTTTTTTAAGTTTTAATTAAATAAATATATGTTTTTAAATTTTATTATAAATTTTAATTAAATTTATTTTTATTATCAATATTAACTAATAAGTTTTTTATTTAAAAATAAAAATAAAAATTACAATAAAAAACATAAGTAATATCAAGTAGGACTTATAAAGTTAAATTAAGGTCATGTTTTGTAAAGTTTTTGTATTTTATTTTTATTTTTTATTTTTTTAATACAAAAATTAAAAAAAAATATAAAAATTAAGGAAATAATATACTACTACAATGCCAATTTTTAAAATAGTATAATAACTGAAAAAATACATAAAAATTAATATAAAAATAAAAAAATAAAAAAATTATAATCAATAACAATACTAAATAATTTTAAATTAAGTTTGATGTAATGGCTTTGGTTTAAGGAATCAATTAAGGACTAATTTATTGTCTCTAATCAATTAAATTGAGTTGTAATTTTTAGTTATAATTTATAATTTTTTATTATAATTATTTATTTTTATATTAGTTATCGTATTTTTACATTATTATATATTTTTTAATTTTTATATTAAAAATAAAAAATAAAAAATAAAATACAACTAAATAAGGCCTCATAAAGTGTTCCCATGTGGCTTTCACTATTCTACTATAAATGTTTCGTTGGCATGTGTGCCTGAGGATAACAACGAATTTCATTGGAGTAGGACCTGAGAGCTCACTTGGACAATGGCAACAAGCTTCCACCGCCCGATGGCATCCTCATCAATGGCCGCAGCTCCAATGGCTACTATTTAACCGTTGAACAAGGTATAGCATCAATTTTTTCCCAATTGAACCTTTCACATCTTATGACGACCTTGATTGATTCAGTTTTATTTGTTATTTTAATTATTTTTATATTTTTATCAGTTTATATATATTTAAAAATTTTATGTTATTTTTTATTTATCTTTTATTTATATGTTTTTAATTTTTATATGTTTTTATTATATTTATAAAAATTAAAATTAAAATTAAAAATAGGACCCGTTTGATGTAGGGTTTTTTCGGTTTAACTTTTTATTTTTATTTTTATTTTTATCGATTTTTATGTATTTTTTAAATTTTATATTATTTTTTAATTTTGTACTATATTAGCATATTATTTTTTTAAGTTTTTTACTATATTTTTAGTTTTCTTGTTTATTATGTATTTTTTATTTTTATATTATTTGTATTATATTTATTTGTTTTTTAGAGGATTTCTCACTCAACTTTTTTTTACGTATTTTTATTAATTTTTGTTTTTTTCCCGTTTTTATGCTTTAATTATATATTATTTTTTATTTCTGATTTTTTTTTAGTTTTGTATTTTAAAAAAAATCAAAACTATTTTTTTTCTGTGTTAAAAAAATTAAAACAGACAAAGAAAACCAAAATCATTACCAAACGGGACCAACAGGCCTAAGTTCCATAATTCATCTTGACTTGGTTTCAGGAAAAACTTACAGGCTCAGAATATCAAACGTTGGATTGCAGAGTTCCCTGAATTTCCGCATCCAGAACCACAATCTGAAGTTGGTGGAAGTGGAAGGGACACATACTGTTCAGACAACCTACTCTTCCCTCGATGTTCATGTCGGACAATCTTACTCTGTTTTATTTACAGCCGACCAACCTGGTCAAGATTACTACATCGTGGTCTCAACTCGGTTCACCACTCCGGTCAATACCACCACCGGCGTTCTTCATTACTCTAACTCTGCTGGTCCAGTTTCAGGCCCACCCCCTGGTGGACCTACCATTCAAATTGACTGGTCCCTGAACCAGGCTCGCTCCATCAGGTAAAACTAGCCCCATCATTTATATGCTTATTTTCAATGGTTTCAAAATGGATCCACAAGAAATTGGACTCACTATATTTTATTAAGAAATTTTAGAGGATATTTGGTATTATTGTTGATTTTACTTTTTGTGTATTTCTATTAGTTTATATATATTTTTTAGTTTATTTGCTTTTTTTCAATTTTTATTATGTATTAGTGTATTGTTTTTGTTAGTTTTTGTATTATTTTTTCAATTTCTATGTTTAGAAAAATATAAACCAAAAATAAAAACTAGTATGGATACTAAACATGCCCTTAAAGAAAATGTGTTATTGGTTGTATTAAAAAAAACGATAGAAATTTATAAGGTAAGTTATATGTAATGTGAGCATATAATTTAGGGTGTTTGATATCATTTTTATTTTTTAGTGTTATTCTACTATTATTTTCTTGTTTTTGTATTTATATTTTTATAAAGAAAAATGAATACTTATTTGATTGATATTTGTAATAAAAAACTAAAAACAACAATTTTTTAGTTTAAATTTGTATTAAAAAATTAATTTAATAATAATAATCAAATATGAAATAAATTCAAATTTTTAGATCAAAACATTCTTATACACTTTAAAAATACATTATTAAGTAATAGATTATCTAAATTATTTAATATAAAAAAATTTATAAATGTCAAAAAAACAAAATTTTCTTATTTCTATACTTATGAATTTTTTTATTTTGTAAACAGATAAAATAGAATACAATCAAATGTATTTTCTTCCTCTATTTCTCTATTTTTGTAAAAAACATAAAATAAATAAAACCAAATGATCCTTATTATCTTAAGTTTTTTTATAATGATATTTTTAAATTGTATATAGATATTTGTTTGAATCTAATTTAACTTCTCTTTAGGCTTTCTCATAATCAATATAATAAGCCGTATTAAATTCTAGGTGGAATTGAAAATTTTGGACCGAACACTGCTCTCATTTTAAGGAGGAGATCATTGTGTATCTATACAAGCGAATTGTCTAACATTAAAAAAGAATAAAAAGGACGTCAATATAGTGGAGACCTATAATTCATTGTCGCTATTCATCCAGTTTTTAATCGTGATTTTTATATTTTTATATTAAATTTTATGTATTTTATAAATTTTTTTATTATATTTTTTTATTTTTATGTTGTATTAGTATGTAATTTTTTAAATTTTTTAAATTTTTTTTTTAATTTTTAGCATTTATGTTTGGTATCACTTCTTATTTCTATTTTTTGTTTTTATTTTTTTGTATATATATTGGTTTATGTATTATTTTTTAGATTTCTGTATTATATTAATATGTTATTTTTTTCAATTTTTGTGCTGTTTTTATTTATTTTTATATTTTAAAAAATAAGAAACTGAATAAATACTAAACAAGCCCTAAAACAAAAAAAATCCTAAACGAACTGGCCCTTAAAATTTTAAACTAAGATACGATATTTTTATATTGTATCTATCAAATTATTTTGATCCATTATGTCCTTTTTTACTAGAAATAATTTTACTTAAGAACCATTAACAACTCCCCCTCACTGCAATTTTATGTCCATTTTCGATACAGGACTAACCTTTCAGCAAGTGGACCAAGGCCAAATCCACAAGGTTCTTACCATTATGGTATGGTCAATACAACCAGAACTATAGTGTTCTCAAGCTCTGCAGGTCAAGTGAATGGCAAGCAAAGATATGCACTCAATAGTGTGTCCTTCGTCCCCGGAGACACTCCCTTAAAACTTGCTGACTACTTCAAAATTCAGGGAGTTTTCAAGGAAAACAGCATATCAGACAGACCTTACGGCGGCGGAATATACCTTGACACTTCAGTACTGACTCTTGATTACAGAGGATATGTGGAGATCGTTTTTCAGAACGATGAGGATATTGTGCAGAGCTATCACCTTAATGGTTACAGTTTCTTTGTTGTTGGGTAAGCAATAGATTTCTTAATAACATAGTCTCCTTGAGAGTTTACTGATACGTTATTTCTGATTCTTGTTCGTACAAATTCTATGTAGTATGGACGGAGGACAATGGAGTTCAACTAGCAGAGACCAGTATAATCTCCGGGATGGGATTGCACGATGCACCGTTCAGGTAAGACCAAAATCTCATATTAAGTTGGAAATTTGTAAGTAGAATTATCCTATTGAAAAAGGAACCTAAAGATAAAATAAGTTATATATAAAAAAGATTCAATTAATAAAAATATTTTTTAAAAAATTCTCTACATGTTATTTGATAATTATTAATGGATATGAAAAAATATCTAAAAAATATCTTCAATTATATACCTATGTACAAGGTCTATTTTTAATATTTCTCTTATGATGATCAATAATAACAACCACAAAGGGATTATGTATTTATTACTTCTATTGTTTTAAAATGTAAAATGTCACAAATATCTTTTATATATTATCAAATAATGTAAAATGGCCAAATATTCATTTATTATTTTCCTTATTATATATAGGTTTATGAGAACTTATTCTACTTTTTCTTCAAAACTCCTGTAATTCGATTCAACAATGCTACATTGAGATTGATTGAACAAATAACATGAATCTGATGGTCAATGGGTTCTGGATTCTTTTATTGTTTTGAAATTTTAAAATGAAAATTAGTTCTTTTTTTTTGGAAAATTTTTAAATTGTTTTGAAATTTTAAAACTAAAAAGGGATCATGTATTTAGTTCTTTTATTGTTTTAAAATTTTAGGCTAAAATGAATTGTTCATTATAACAGGGATCAACTACATGAATTATGGTAATCATTAATAATTATTCTAAAGTAAAATGTCACAAATATCTTTTATATATTAAAAAATAATTTAAAATATTTAACACATTTTAACTTATTGCCTAGAAGTAATTCTACTTTTTCTTCAAATGTCCCTCTAAATCCATTGAGATTGAATGAACAAACAACATAAATTTGATGATCAATGGGTTCTGGATTCAGGTATACCCCAGCTCTTGGACTGCAATCTATGTTCCACTTGACAACGTAGGAATGTGGAACTTGAGGTCCGAATTCTGGGCTCGACAGTACCTTGGCCAGCAGCTTTATGTGAGGGTTTACACAGGATCAACTTCTCTCAGAGACGAATACCCTATCCCAAAGAACGCTCTCCTTTGTGGGAAGGCAAGTGGTCGACACACAAGACCTCTCTGAAGCCTAGAGAAGTTGTAGCGAGGGTTTAAAATTATGTAAGATTAGAGAGTCTAATGACCTTAGCTCGAGGTCACATTCTTTTTTTTTATAATTATTATTAGTAAGCGATTGCCTTCCATTTGATATTTGTAAGGATGAATACTTAATTTTGTTCGTACTACATAAATCCACTTGAATCCCAACCTACCTTTGTTTTTAATTTCATATTTAGTTTAGTTGTGGGTTATAGTTTTTAATTGTTGTATTTTTTTTTTAATTTTTGTGTTATATTAATGTCCTTTATTTGATGATTTTTAATTTATAAATTGATGAATACCAATCATTTTAGTAAAGGGGCTTTGCAAGCTCTTAACTATTGAAAATCTTGTTAGAGAATTGAATTCGTATGTTTAATAAGTTTTAATAATATGCCAGGTTGGTACTCAAATTGAAGAATGTGAGGGCTTGTTTGGTATAGATTAGGTTTTTAATTTTAGTTTAGCACAGAAATTGAGGATAAAATATAAAAATCAATATAAATATATTAAAACTACAACTAAAAATTACAACTCACAGTAAACGATCCTGTATAAATATTTATTTAGAATATGTGAAAAAAAGATCTTACAACAATTTACTTTCATTTCACTTAATTGGCTCTGGAAGGTACTTATTAGGAATGACAGCAAGTGAGTGGGATTAAGAGGATGTTTGATTACAGTTTTATTTTTTATTTTTTAAGCATATAAATTAAAAAATAAAATAGAAATTAAAAAATAATATAATAATACAATACAAAAACAAAAAACGATAGAAATTGAATAAAAAAGCACAAAAAGAAAAATAAAAAACATAAATAAAAAATTGAATCAAACATGTTCTAAGCTTAAAGGAGATGTTTATTTTCGTTTATGTTTTTAATTTTTAATTTCTGCTTTTTCAAAATATAAAAATAGTATAAAAATTTTGAAAAATAACATATAAATACAATACAAAAACTTAAAAAAATCAATATAGAAACTTAAAAAACATACAAAAACTGATAAAAATACACAAAAACAAAAAACAAAAATAAAAATTTGAATAAAATGAACCCTAAATTTTATAATTCTTTAATTTAAATAGTAGAGTTCAAATTAAAATCTTTTCAAGATTAAAGTTTATGCAAAATAGTTTGAATTTATTTTGTAATTGGAGATATAAGTTTTTAACCTTGAATTTGACCCAAAATTCTAAAAATATTTTTTTCTCTTCACTAATTAAAGTTTAGCATATTTTTTTCATTTAATATTTTTTATTTCTCTTTGTTATTACTTTAATGATATTGTATTCTTAAGTAGAAAAGTTCGATCTTGTTTTTTGTTTTATCCAAATTATTTTTAATTTATTAATTTTGAATCTAATACCAATTAAACTTCAAGTAACTTGTTTCTAAATTTTATTATTATAAAATTAGAAAATTATCAAATTTTAGATGCTATTTATTGAATATGAATTGGATTTAGCTTCTATTATTTTATTGTTTAATTTTCAAAATTATCAATTTAAGTTTACATTTCTAAGAAAAAATTAACGGTTATTTAATTCGTTTTTAAGAAAAATTATTCTTTCCTATTTAACGATTAATTTACTTTATTTTTTATTAAATTGTAAAAGTTTTAAAACTAAATTTATTAAATATAACTTTATGTAGGCCAATCAAACTAGAGACTCCGTAGTCCGTGGACATTAATGGGCTTTCCCCCGGCTTCTCGAGGGTTCGGCCATAAAACTTCTAAAAACGTGTAGGCCGAATAAACAACCACATCTTGACCGTTAATCCAAGGTCGGACGGATCTCAACGCTTCATTTACTTTAACATCATTATACAGTTTCTTGAATTCATTTTCCACAAGAGCCCCCCCAGCTTGACGCCCTAACTCGGTTTCGGCGGGATCCGAACACTCCAAGCTCTGCTCTGTTACTTCAGTTTCCTGTTCATAACAAGGTTTGACTCGATCCTTTTATCGTATCATAAGGTTCCGTTCGGTATGTTTTACTGCAATAATCACTCTGATTTTCTTGTTTCAGGTTTTTGAGCTTCTACTGTTGATACTTGCAATGGCGGTACGATAATTGCTGAGTCCAATAAATTTCTGTTGTTTATTTTAACTTCTTTTTTTCTTGAAGAGACTTACTCAGTGCGAATATTGCAGATTGAGAGAATTCTTAAAGATGAAGCTAGCGAAGAAAAAGGCGAGCGTGCTAGAATGGTGAGCCTTGTGCGCTCGTATGTTGTATATTGCCTCCTGGGTTTAATTTGACTTTGTGTATGTGTGTGTGTTTGATTTGTGTCTACAGGCTTCATTTGTGGGTGCAATGGCAATTGCTGACTTGGTTAAGACTACTCTAGGGCCGAAGGGAATGGTAAGGTTTGAACAGACTTTGTTATCCTTTGAAGCCTGGTTTTGTTTCTTATGCTGTTTGGTGTTGGGTTTAGGATAAGATCTTACAATCAACAGGCAGGGGAAGGGAAGTCACTGTTACTAATGATGGAGCTACCATATTAAAATCCCTTCACATTGACAACCCGGCTGCGAAAGTTCTTGTTGGTATCCTTACCATTTATTTTTCTTTCTTCACAATGATGGTGCCTCATTTTTCTGCTTTTATTGTTGTATATGTTTGTGTGTGAATGTGGTTGCGGTTGGAAGAGTGTTTGATCAGAATGAGATTGTGAAAATGTGCTGCACTTGACTGTGCTATATGTCGCTGGATATCATAATGGGATTTTGTTATATAGATTTTAAAAATTACTTGCGTTAAATTCCTTAATTTGTGGGTTAGACATTTCGAAAGTTCAAGATGACGAGGTTGGAGATGGAACCACTTCTGTTGTTGTTTTGGCTGGGGAACTTTTGAGGGAGGCAGAGAAACTGTTGGCTACAAAAATCCACCCAATGACAATTATAGCAGGTATATCCTTTGCTTATGCATCACTTCGAGTTCACACATTTACAGAATGTGGGATGATTCTAAGGCCTTTCTTATAATTGGTTGTAGAAAGAGTTTCAATGTGCTATGCTGTAGCTAAATCTTGTTTTCACTAATGTAAATGGGAAATGGTGATTTTCGTTGTAAGGTTATCGAATGGCAGCTGAATGTGCTCGCAATGCTTTGTTGCAAAGGGTTGTGGATAACAAAGAAAATGAAGGTATTCTGCACCATTTCTAGATGTTTTATACAGTTATCAAAATTATTATTCAATTCCTGGATACTGAGGATATTATTCTGTGATGCAAGCTGTCTCAAACTTCCATCCTAGAAACTTCTTGTTCTTGAGCATTTAATTTCTATTCAGTTGGAAATTAAATTGATTTTCCTTGTATGTCTTTCTCTTTTAACCATGAGCTCTCTTTAATATATGAAGAAAATTGACTGATGCAGAAAAATTCAAATCAGACTTGATGAAGATTGCTATGACAACTTTAAGTTCAAAAATATTATCACAGGATAAAGAATACTTCGCAAAGCTGGCTGTAGATGCTGTCATGAGGCTAAAGGTGATTACATCTAGCTTTGTCTTTCACACATTTTTTTTTTTCAAATGTATGTAGGCATTGTATAACGTTGAGTTAGGGGACCATATATGTTCAGAATTGATTCACTGTTATTATTTTTCCGTGTTCTGATTTAGCTTCTTCTAGACAGTATATATCTTATATCCTTAATTGCAATGGCAGGGCAGCACAAACTTGGAGGCAATTCAAATTATTAAGAAGCCTGGGGGATCACTGAAGGATTCCTTCCTCGATGACGGGTGGGTATATGTACATATTGGTTTTGAGTTAGTTGCTTTCTTAAGTGATTTGAGTTTATTGACTTGTTAATTTGTAACTGCTGCCTCTTAGACCCATTTGTTTAACTGAGATCTTGTATTTTTTCAGTAATCAGAAAGTGGTTTGTTTTTCTTTTTTCAGTTTTATTCTTGACAAGAAAATAGGGATAGGACAACCAAAACGCATAGAAAATGCTAAGATTTTGGTCGCAAATACTGCCATGGATACTGACAAGGTGAAGATATATGGGGCACGTGTTCGTGTTGACTCAATGTCTAGGGTTGCTGACATAGAAGCGGCTGAGAAACAAAAAATGAGAGAAAAGGTGGATAAGATAATAGCCCATGGGATTAATTGCTTTGTGAACAGGCAACTAATCTACAATTTCCCAGAGGAGCTCTTTGCAAATGCAGGAGTACTTGCAATTGAGCATGCTGATTTTGATGGGATTGAACGCCTGGCTCTAGTTACTGGTGGTGATATTGCTTCAACCTTTGACAATCCTGAGTCGGTTAAATTAGGACATTGCAAGCTTATTGAGGAAATCATGATTGGAGAAGACAAGTTGATCCATTTTTCTGGTGTTGAAATGGGTCAGGCATGCACAATAGTACTGAGAGGTGCAAGGTACAGTGTATATCATTTTCTTCCCTTTTAGACCTTTGTTCAATTGATATAAAGATATCATGGAATGATGTCAACCTATCTACTGGATCCTGAATTTATGTTACTCTCACTCTTTGTTTAATACGGATGCATATTCTGAAGTCCAAGCATGAATTTTCTATTGATGTTGATACTGATCTTTCATTTCTTCCAACTAATCTTGGCATGTTGATGAACTGTCCGATGATAATTATTTAGGCCTGTTTTTGATGATTAGTAAGGATTGATTTGTGGAGTCCATATTGGCAGTGAACTGTATTCTGTTCAATTTTTTATGGCTTAGACACATGAGCACTATCGATCCAGTTGTTGGTGTTGAGATTACTTCTATTAACTAAATGTAAATTTTAATGTGTTCTCGTTGTTGGCAGCCATCATGTCCTTGATGAGGCAGAAAGGTCTTTGCATGATGCCTTGTGTGTGCTTTCACAGACCGTCAATGACAGTAGGGTTCTCCTTGGAGGTGGGTGGCCGGAAATGGTGATGGCAAAGGAAGTAGATGAGCTAGCCCGTGTAACCCCTGGAAAGAAATCTCATGCTATTGAAGCTTTCTCAAGGGCTCTTATTGCAATTCCGACAACTATTGCCGACAATGCTGGATTAGATAGTGCTGAATTAATAGCGCAGCTTCGTGCAGAGCACCACAAAGAGGGATGCAATGCAGGGGTTGACGTTATATCTGGATCTGTAAGAACTTAAATCCCTAAGCTTCTGAACGGTGCACAAAACATCCATTATCTTATGGGACTAGTCTTGAGATGAAAATTTTTCTGGTAACATTTTCGAGTTTTTTGACATTGCCTGCCCAGTCCTCCAGTGTAAATGATTTGAAACTTGATAGGCTTACTGGAGACAGCAGCATATTATGTACTGAATTTTACAGCAAAAGGAACTTATTATTGCTGGATGCTATTGTTGTTGATTAAGTGACCAATTGAGCTGTTGGTTGTTAACGCCCGGTGTCTTACTTTATAATTTTCAGGTTGGAGACATGGCTGAGCTGGGGATTTCGGAATCGTTCAAGGTTAAGCAAGCCGTCCTACTCTCTGCAACCGAAGCTGCCGAGATGATTCTTAGAGTTGACGAGATCATCACTTGTGCCCCTCGTCGGAGAGAAGATAGGATGTAGTAAGCTAGCACAATATCCGTTATAAACCCGCCCTATTATCTGGTTTTGGTGAGTGCTGAATTTCCATTAGCTGTTGAACTGCAAAACCCTATTTAAGTTTTGGGGCTTGATTTTGTTAGGAACTTGAATTGCTTCACTTGTAATCTGGTAGGGAACGATTGTATTGGCGATTTTCAGTTGGATTTAAGATAGACGTGTTCTTTTGACGATGAAGCAATACCTTCTCATTATCATTAATCCCAAAATTCCCTTTTGAACTTTTTTTTTTCATATTAAAATCTTGAACTTTTGCATAAACATACTGAAGTTGCAATAATAAATTCTTCTGTTAATTTATTTTCTTAAAATGTTAAGCTTTAATTTCTTTAGAGCATGTTTGGGATCATTATAATTTTAAGTTTTGGTTTCTTGTTTTTTTAAACATAAAAATTAAATAAATTTACAGAAATTAAATAAATTATATATTAATAATAGTATAAAAATTATAAAAAAATACTTAAAAATTATAAACAATAATAATATTAAATATTTGTTAAAAAACTGTTTTCCGGGGACTGTTATTCATTTTGGTAACTTAAAAAATTGAAGTATGTTGGACCTGTAAGTTCGATTTGTATTTTGAGGACTATTATATTTTTTCAGCCATTTATCCAAATTTCAACCTTCAAAGAAATTTCTTTTTCTTTGATAATTTTTCAATATTTGTTCACTCTAAACCTGTAGCTTTGGAAGTAGGAGTAACGAACGAGTAAATGCTTCTGTTCGTTTAATTAATGTAATGTTTATTTGCATATATACTAGTTAAATGTCATAATTCCATTAATCCTAAATAATAATAAAAAAAGCAAAAAGCAAAAATTTTAAATTTTAAAAAGAGGAAGGTTAAGAAACAGCCCATGCCACGTGTTAGTTAGGCATCAGCTCAGATCTAAACTAACGGCTGAGATCATTCTTGTGCGTGGGAGGAAGCTTTGTGTGTTCTCTGTCTCTATACACACACACATACACACACACATACACACACATATATAATACGTACCGAGGACCCGCCTTCAGTTGCTCTATACTGACCTGTTTCTGAAATGTCTGGAGAGATCGAGAGTCTTCCTTTCGCGCTGCTTCGCAGACGTAACCGCCGTCTCCTACGGCGACATGAAGATGATGCTTCTCAACGACGCTGCCGTTCGATCTTTGCCTCCTCAAATCGTGAATGATTTGCTCTGCAAGGACGTAAGCACTGCTACTTCTCTCTCGACGTGATGTAATGCTTAGTTAGGTTTTGTATAATTTCTCGTCGAACGGTTGCTCAAATCATCTCTCCGATGAACTTCTTTCTGTGTTTTTATTATGTGCACCGGAAGTGAACTCTCTTTGTCTGTCTGTTTTTCGAGAGAGTAGAAGTAAAATCATCCGATCACGATTGAACAACTGTTTTACTACTGTGAATGAGTTCTCTTTACTTAGGTTGCGATAAATATTTCGTCGACCGGTTATCTAATCATCTATTCAATCAAAACTTGTTTCCGTGTTCTTATTATGTGCATTGAGAAGTGAACTTGCTCTTTGTCCTTTTGTTTTTCGATAAAGTAAAAGCATCCAACGTCTTTCATGCATTAACGTTTTAGCAACTGTTGTACGATTATCAGGGATCCTTAATTGTTTTCATTTCCTTTTACTTCTCCTTATCTGTATTTTTTCTTGATAATCTCGTGGCGTTTAGGATTTCAAATGCGCAACTCACTATTCATGTTATCTTCGGGAGTTATCTTCTTCTTCTCTGTCTCCTACTGTCAATCACTTATGTTGTTTGTGTAACGATAAGTAATCTATTGCTGGATCAATCAACATATCTCTAAATGAGCCTCATGTTTATTTTCTCATTTTGCATATCTTCATCTCAGTAGTATGCACTCGTAATATGCCTTCCTCTATGATTAGATATGCAGCTTTCGGTTTTTTGGTATCCGTGGAGAAGTTATTTTTGCTCTCTATGCCACGTGGAGATGCTTAGATCTCATAAAGAATCAACAGATCCAGACGCCCAGGTGGATAGATATGGTTTGAGATCCGATGAAGATTCAAGCTACTTAGTGATTCAACAATTTATATATCTCTTTTCTTGAACATATTCATATGAATTGCCGAATTCTTAAGCAACAAGAACAGAGTAAAACAAGTGATTTGGTACGTTTCCTACAATCATCATCAAACAATTTGAATTTCTAGTGTTACTTGTTTATAGTGGAAATCGTCATTGTTGTTTTATGTACAATTTCTGCAGGTCTTAGATCGAAATTATGAGATCGGCTGGAATTTGGTGGGAATATCACGTAAATGATTCTTCGTACTGGGATTTGAAAAGGTATGGTCTGCTCACGGGTTGGGGTTAAAGCAGTGGAGGGTGATGATTGCTTCTTTATTTGAAATCATAAAGAAATTGTATTATTAAAATTAATATCAATTAATATTGCACGTATCAAATTACTAGTCAATC
>JAOXYD010000006.1:626624-637740 GCA_028565735.1 Pinacopodium congolense
GTGTTTGAAGTCTCAATTATCATTGGGAACTTGTTTGGAGTCAATTATGCAGCATATTTTGTGTCTTCTAGATAATCAATGACGGGCTGATCATCATTAACGGCACCCTGCTTGAGTGCCATTGATCACCCCTTCTCCAGGAGCATCAATGGCAGCTTGTTCTATGAACAACGACATCGTTGATCAACCCAGAGGGCACCATTTAAGGGTCAGACTCTAACGAATAGTTTCTACTTTCTGGTCTTATCGTTTTTGTCTTCATTCTAGCGTCTTAAAAACCCTCTTAAACCCTCCTTAAGCCTCTAGACACTATATATACTCTTTATAAATGAATTTTGATACTTTAGACTCTCTAAAAACTGATCAAACATTCTGAATCTCTCAAAAGCCTCAAGCTGCCCACATTTTTCACTGCACTTATTTTCAATTGATCTGTTGCTATCAATTTGTATTTTTGGATGTGCAACATTGTGTTTAATATCTTGCTTGAGTGTTTAAGAGTTTATTTAATCCATCTTTTACATTTTCGAAAGGCTATTTCATCAGATTAAAGCTAGAACTCATTCATTTATCAAAACTATCTCTGTTAAGGTTGTTCTAGCTTGAATCTCGATTACAGGCAATAAAACCTGTTTCTAATATCGTGTTATTGGAGTTTTCAGATTGCTTAAGGTCTTTAGATTGTATTTGAACCCCGCCTGTAATTTTTATTTATGGAACCCTCTAACGCACTTTTCATCAGAAAAACTAGTGAAAAAGCAGAAAACAAGTTTTTTTTACTAAAGCGTGTTGCTTAAATAAATAAAACAACTGTTCTACCTGGACCAGATTACAACAGACGACAATATCTATTTACACACTCGATCACACATAACAAAACGCATGTTCTTTCACATAACAAATATTTTAAAAGAGTATCTTCATCCTTTGCTTCTTCTCTAAACTTTTAAAAGTAAAATAAGATCAGCAAATTCTTCTGTTAATAAGAAACAAAATACATGAAACTAAATTGTAATTTCTAAAAAATTAAAGACTAAAATATAAAAAATAAAATTAAAGGATGGTCTCCTATAATTATCCCAAATCAACGACCACACAGAGAAACCCCAGGCAAAAAAAATCTTTCAACTACAGAACATGTAAAAGCAAATTTGTGTGTAGTAGAAACCCTTGAGGTTTGTCAGACACAAGCAACAAACCTAACCACTCCATAACTTCTGTCTCTGAATTTATGATAATGCCACAGAGGTAGACACAAGCTCCCACAGCCACTGGTGGCCAAGATTAGATGTGACCCCAACGCATTAAAAACAGGCTTAAGTGTGTGGGATTGTTCTTTCGCATCATTTATAAAGGCCTTTGTCAGTGTTTCAATCATGAGCCTACGTATTTGGTTAGGAAGAGTAGAAGAAATCGTATTAAGTAATAGGGTCCCCTCTACCCGAAAAAAATAGCTGGAAGCCTGAAACTTAAATGGATGTATGATTCCCACATGCATGAAGCCATGAATATTTGAAATCTCTACCTTTTTCTTTGTAATCTGATCTGAAAGAGTACATGATTATACCCAACATAGAGACAACACTCCTAGATTCAGTTTCCCACTACCAGTTTCAATGGCGTTACTGTAAAAAGGTATCATCATCTTCTTCTCATCCATGGCGGAAGGGCATAGTAGAAATCTTAAGAAACCCTAACTCAGTTTTATGCAAACCAAGAAAGCAGAAGTGGAAGCAATCAGAAAAGGGAGATTTATATAAGGATTTTTACGAGGTTCGTGTGAATTAAGATCTCTAGTGAGAGAACAAACACACAGAAAACCAGATTTTTCTTTATCTCTTGACTATAACCTTCCGGCTACTTGATCACAGTCTGATAAACAGACCCCAAACCTGAAATCTAAACATGAAAAGATGTCACTTTTTCTTCCACCCTCCTTTCTAAAGATTAGACAGTAAAGTTGGAGTCATCATGAAGAAGGAGAAGAAGGGTAGGAACTATAAGAAAAACAAGCTCCAAGATACATAATCATGGCGTCTGCAGATTCTTTACCTTGAAGAATATCTTTACGCAGGAGGAGCAGGAGGGTACATCACGAGGGTTTTACAAAGAGAGACCAACAGAGCTCAGTTGGCAGTATGTCCACCTCCAAATGAATGAGATAACAAAGGGTTTCGATTTTTTGAATGATTTCCGCTACATATTTGATGGGGAGGTGGACAGAATGCCAAAAAACTCTGTGAGAAACCCTTTGATAAACCCACATGAAACATGAAAAAATCCCCCTCTTCGATCGTACTGTAATCACCAACTGATATGAATCCACAATACACAAAGGAGAAGTAAGGAGTAATTATAAAACATTTGACAAAAGGGAGATGGGGCAGATAGGGTCTATTTAAGATTGAAGATGGTAGGAACAGTAAATATGAGAGAGAGAATGAAAGAGGTGGTGGGTGTAATTAATTGAAAAGTGAGAGTTAGGGGAAGGAAGGAGGGGAGTTTTCAGAGTAAAAAAATATAAAATAATTCTAAGATTTGATGGATCTTTCAGGGCAACAGAGAAAGATAAGCATATTTCGAAGGATCAAAGGCTCTCATCATGATTTATTCTTTCACTTCTTCTCGTTAATAGTAATGAAAAAGCCAGACCAGAGCAGACCCTTTTACGACTTCTCCTGTCTTCCATTTCATGTCCCCTTTTGCACCTCCTCGGTTCTGATGAAAAGGAGCGCACACACACTCATACCCTTTTATCCCTGAAACAAGTTGGCTATAAGTATGTCAATTTGGCCGGTGATAATGTTCTTTTTAGAAACAATTTGGCCTCTGATAATTTGTTTAACACGCCTAACAATGACAAAATAGGAGCAATGTCTCGTTGGGATTTTACAAATATACTTCTATCCAACGTATCTTGGCTTATAAATTTATCATCATATTTAATTAATTTTTTATTTATCTATAATTAAAACGTGATATCACGTTTGAACTTATAATTTTTAAAAATTAATTTAAATAAAAAAATTAATAATGGAAGTTATGTGATAACTAAATATTTTCACAGATTAATAATTTTTAATATATAAAAACTGAAATAAAATTTTAATATATTTAACCTAATAATTTATTGAAAATTTTATTTATAATTATTACTTATATTTAATAATATATACAATACGTATTTGATGAATAACGATAATAAATTATCGTGTTTATTTACAATCTTATTTAGTTAGTTTCTATTTTTTATTTTTGATTTTTATTTCTTATTTTTTAAAATATAAAAATTAATAAAAATAATATATTAATATAATAAAAATTTTTAAAAAAAGAGTACAAAAATAAAAATACACAAAATTTAATATACAAATATAAAAATAGTCAAAAAGTAAAATCATAAAAAAAAGAGAGCAAAATCACTCTCAGATTACAGCCGATTTCTTTTGTTTAAGAGGGTTTTTCTCATATTCTTATGCTCCAAATTTGTTTAGATGCTATTAAGCTCCAATCTGTGAAGCACATATAGACCATAATAGCTGTATAGGGGCCCTTTATCATCATTCTTCTGGACCCTTTGACTGTCTGAATCGGATTACACGTAGGGTTAGTACTTATTAGTTGTCTGTGATCAAATGTGGCTGGCAATTTTCACTTTTATACGTCTTTTACATAGGAATATATGTAGTACTTATCATTAACTTGCTCGTAGCCAAGAAAGTATCTTATAATATTTTGGAGTCATATTGTTAGAAGTTCACACTATTCTACAAAAGGGGCCAACAATTAGCATTTTATTCGTTTTTATTTTTTATTTTTTATTTTTTAAATTACATAAATTAATAAAATAGTATAAAATTAAATATATATTGATATAATACAAAAAATTTTAAAAATAATATAAAATTTTAAAAATTATATAAAAATTAATATATATACATAAAATAAAAACAAAAAATAATAACAAACATATTTGGAGAGATCTGCTTAGCGTTTGTTACGGAGGGTTCAAACTTTGCTCGGAGATAATGGAGTATGATATATAATAAATGGTTAAATAATCTCGTATAATTTGATTTTTTATTGAATAACAATTAGCATTTTAGCTTGGAGATAGCTGCTTTGCCTTTGTTATGGAGGGTTCAAACTTTGCTTGGGGATAATGAATTATGATATATAATAAATGGTTAAATAATCTCTTATAATTTGATTTTTTATTTTAATAATTATATTTGTTAAAATTATTCTTTATTTATTTCATATTTTATTAATTTCTATTTTCAGAAATATTCAAACAAAAATTTAATGAAAATTAAAAAAAGAAGTTGTGTAATATTTAAACAATATTATATAAAATATGTAGCAATATCTGAAATATAAAATTAAAAAATACAAATTAAAGAGACATTCAGTGCAATTAATAAATTCATATTTCAGACTAAGTCAGGAATAAAATGTACAATTAAAATTTTAGAAGTGAGATGCGATGTAATTAATTCTAAATTTGATTTACATTTTCTACTAAATCTTAATAATTTTTAAAAATTCAAACTCAAAATTTAAGTACCAAAACTCTCTTAAAAATTAGGTATAATTTCAGTCATCTCTTAAAAATATTGTTAGTATGCACCGGGGTTATCTATGAAATTTGTTAGGTGGTAAACATTGTTTGAATTTTTTTTAATGTAAAAGAATCACACATTATTTCTGTTTTTTTGGTAGCACTTCTGTTTGGTAGTATTTCTATTTTTTTATTTTTATTTTTATTTTTGTGTTTATGTTTTTTTATGAAGAAAAATAAAAAATATGTTTGGTTGATATTTGTAATAAAAAATAAAAAACAAAAACGTATTTGATTGAGATTTATAAAAAAAAATATAATTTAATAATGATAGTCTAATATGAAATAAATTTAAATTATTTGATTAAAAAATTCTTATACACCTTAAAATTATATTATTAGTCAATAATTTGTATTTATTATTCAATGTTAAAAAAATCTGTTTATAAAATCTGTTTTCAAAATGTAAAAAAATATCATTTTATTATTTCTCTGTTTCTGTTTATATTTCTCTGATTTTGAAAACAAAAAATATAAACTGAATACAGAAAAACATATTTTTTTCCTTTGTTTCTTTATTTTTTAAAAATATAAACAAAAATAAAAAATATAAACACAGCCAAGCCCTAAAATGCATCTAAAATTATAAAAAGATGGGTGATCCACTGAGAGTGACTTATAGACCAGCCAACTTCCACTTTGATGGGTCCTACGATTGCACCATTGATGCTGTGGGTGTGGAATCCTAGGTACATTCCTCTTCCTCTCAGGTCCACAATAACTCCTGTAAATTCAAAACTCTTGTAAATTCAAACATGTTCTTTTGACCTAAGTTAAATGAATGCGATTAAAAGGTAGAAACTTGGGTCAATCTTATCTTATTAAAAGGCAGTAACTTGGGTCAATCTTGTCTAATCATACCATGTCACTAGCTCTCAGTTTTTTCCTCCTACTTTCTCCTCTCATTAGGATATACAGTGATTTAAGAGTTCACACACTTTTTTACAACTCCTTCAATTTAAAAGGTCAAAGATTCGAATTGCACTAAAATTAATTATAATTGATTTCAACCTCCAAGAAGATTTATTAAAAGTTAAAATGCACCAATTCTTGTAAGTATTATTTAAATTTAAATTGTCACTTAATTTTAAGTCAAAATTTTGTTCGAGTGATTTATTTAAAAGTATAATCTATGATAGATGTTACATTTTAATTTTTCATATTTGTTAAAAAAATTAAAAAGACTATATCATTTATAAACATATCATATTATATTTGTAGTTGTCGATGTGATACTTTTTTTAATAAATTAATGTCAAATAATAATTTACATGAACTCCTAAATTTAGTTTTGAAGTTTAATTTAGAAATTTAGTATTTAAAAATTTTAAATGTTTGACAAATATTATGATTTTTTAGATTTTATAAATATTATGAGCTTTTTTAATATTGTATAAACATTAAAATCTTTTTAAACACTGTTAAATGTTATGATATTTAAAATTTTTTAAGAAATGTTAATAATTAAACAGAATTTTATACTATAAACTATTTAGTGTATCTACTAACTTATTCAATATATATCTAAAATTTTATAATTAAAAGAAATGATGACTAGGAAATGATCTTGATTGATACGTCACACTCACCATTCCCACAACTCTACGGAGGCGTTTGGCACCACTTCTTCTTCTTTTGATATTATTTGTGTTTGTGTTCCTTATTTTTTATTTTTTTTCTTATAAAAAATCAAAATTTATTGGTTGATATTTGTAACTTAAAAAAATAAAATTATGTTTGATTCTGATTCATAATAAAAATAATTTAATAATAATAACTAAATGTAAAATAAATTTAAATTCTTAGAATAAAACACTCTTATACACTTTAAAAATGTATTATTAGTCAATATATTATATAAATTATTTAATATGAAAATTTTATTTATAAAAACTGTTTTTAAAATGCAGAAAATACTATTTTCTTATTTTTTATTTTAAAAATAAAAAACAAAATAAAATACAACTAAACATATTGTTCTATATTTTTTTATTTTTAAAAATAAAAAATATATATATAAGTACAACCAAATGTCCCCTAAACTTCTATGTATTATGCCATGGCTATTTCTACGTGGAATATTAAAAGCATCTCACCGGCTTCCCCAATCAAATACTTTATGCAAGAACAAACTTCCACAACAAATACTTATTACATCAACCTTCGTACTAACGACATCAGTCCCATATACTTCTTTGAACATTTATTGCTCCAAAACAACCCACCACCATACTCATTTACTTTCTTAGATTTTGAACTTTCAAAATTGAAATGTATCGAACTATCGATACAGAAGAAGACCAGTATTGACTTTATCCTCGCCCTCTCTTATTTGTCTTTCTTTTAGACATAGAGAAGGGCAGACCAGTTGTCCTACTGTCACAGCCATGATTAATCATTGGACAGTCAAATTTTCAATACTAGTAACTCTGGTGATGAACATAAATGCCAGTCACCAATATATCCTTCGAAGTCTTTGTAGGGTTTCATTGTAAGACCTGATTAGATCAAACTAGGGACTGATTCCATGGCTGACAACGGTTCTATTTTTATATATTTCACTTTTTAATGTAAAAGAAAGATAGAATATTAATTTTACTAGTAAAATACCCGTGAAAGCGGTCAACTTGCCAGATGCATAGTTTTTTTTCATTTGACTCTATAGTGGATAAATAATGAACATTTATGGTCATTATTTTGTTAAAATATAATAGATTATAATCATTATTCCGTAAAAAGGATATAATCATAATCTTATAAAAAATTAAATTATTTTTAATTAAATTACCATTTCACTTTTATATACATTTCACCTTTTATTGAGAAAAATATAAAATAGTAATTTTACTAGTAGAATAATCATATGAAACCTGTCATATAATTTTTTCATTCACTTGTATCTTGGATAAATAATAAATATTTTTTATCATTATTTTATTAAAATATAATGAATATTTGTAGTCATTATTTAATAAAATATGGTAATCATAATTTTATAAAAATGATTTATATATTTTTTATATAAATTTTTTAAAAAAAATGTTAGTGTCCATCACTCACCAGTCATAAATTTAATCCAAACTAAATTTCACAACAACTTTCTGATGTCTGATTCTTAGCAAGGTACATGAATTTGGTATCTACTCGATAGGATTGCATATGCTTCAGAAGTCATTGTACTTCTGTCGAGGAACCTTGTGTAATCTGCTAAAAGCTTATAATGTTGGAGCTAAGATACTACATTAAAACCATTCTTTTTGTTATATTGACATAAAATAGCTTTGGAATTTAACTAGATGTTTAAAATTTGGTCCGATGTTTGAAATATAAAATTTAAGTTAGAAAGTGAATTATAGAATAATAAAAGTTTATTCATATAATTTTAGAATTTAACTTTATTTGTAAGGTTTTGGAATAAATATTAATACTCATAATATTGTTACACATCTGTCACTTTTCTTCAGAATACAATGTTAAGTTTTGGGATATAAATTTATCACTTTCATGCGTAATTCCATAACTCTTAACAATTAACATAGAACAATGTCTATAATTAAATATCTAAATCTAAACTATCAATTCTGAAAATCATGAGAATTTACTATTAAAATTATTAAAAAATAACTCGTTAATATCATGTAACAAACTTATCAATTTTCCTAAATTACATTTTATGATAAATAAATAGGGCAATAATATAAATAAGAAATAATACAAGTGCAAATTTACCTGTTACATATATATATATATATATATTATGCATTTATACAGTATCAAGACTGGTCAAATTGATCTAAATACTAACATGAAACTTTCTATAAGGTGAATTTAATCATCCATGAAAGTTTACTAACAAGAACTTTAAAACAAGAACATTATTCTGATATAAGATAAATTCTTCAATTTTATTAATTTAAAAACAAGGAGAGTATCGAAATGTTGACATGAGAACAGAGAAATCAATTTTTTTTCCTTTTATAATTTAATGGTTTAAATATAAGCTTCGATAAAAGTTTCATGCGCTTTGTTCCCTGCAACTTCAAGTGACAACTTTTATTCTCTCTGTTTATTCTCTATCTGTATGACTTTTAGTTTTCTTTTCAGAAAGTTTATAAAATGGGTGCAATAGTGGGGACAATTAGTTGGTGTTTGTAGCTAGTAATTAATGAACTGTTCATGGTATGCAGGTACACATGACATCAGAAAAATCCTCACAACGTAAGGGCCTTTTTTTTATTTTTTTTATTTTTATTTTTAAAAATAAAAAAACGAAAAAAAATGCGTTTATTTATATTCTATTTTTAAAATTAAAAAAATAAAAATAAAAATAAAAATAATATTTTTCTACATTTTGAAAACAAATTTTTTTACATTGAATAATAAATATAATCTATTGAATAATAATATATTTTTAAAGTTTATAAGAATATCTTAGTTAAATAATTTAAATTTATTTCATTTTTTATGATTATTATTAAATTATATATATTTATATATATTTCAACCAAATATTTTTTATTTTTTATTTTTTATTACAAATATAAACTAAACAAATTTTCGTTTTTTTGTAAGAAAAATAAAAACACAAAAACAAGAAACAGAAATACAAAATTAAAAAAAAGTGATACCAAACGGTCCCTAAGATTTCTCTTGTTAATTTAGATCAAAACATTATGAAGTAGAAGGAAAAATAACCAACAAATGTTGGGTATTTTCAACTTAGATGAGTTAATTAACATAAATATTTAATAAATTAATTAAAAATTTCAAAATACATTAATTTAGAATAAAATATTCTTAAATTGAAAATAAACATTCACCCTAATATAATTTGAGCAAAATTAAACTTTTTTTCTCTATGAAATAACTTGAAATTAGTATTTTATAATTTATATGCACATTGAATAAAATTTGAAATTGAATACATTTTTTAGATAAGAAATTGACCATCCGTAATTCTCTTAAAAATAAAATTATTATTTTATTTTATGTACGCTATTATATGAAACGAAATAATGATTTTGCTTGAAAGAGTCAGGAAGACCGTCTCTTATAAATGATTTAATTTTGTTGCTTAAATAATTCATTTAATAAATTAATAACTGAAGTCAAGCCTAAAATTGATCTAATTAATTGATAAGTCCACTAAAGGATAGCCAATTCTAAATTCGCATCCAACACTTTCTTTCGACACTTTAAAAAGTCCGAAAGAACTGCTTTTCCCCATTCTTAAAAGAACAAGTTTAGCTCATTATTGATTGACCTAGTAGCTAGTTTGAATTTGATCCCAGTCAAAGCAGGAATTTGCTTGTAGTGGAAGTAGAGCTTCGGCTATTTGCGCACAGCTCGATGCATGGAAAATCCACCATTTTTCATAATTGTGAGCCACGAGGCTCAAGTGGATGATCTCCTCTCATGTTACTAAAAGGCTTCAAAAAGTTCACCCATTCGTATTGGATTTTCTGCTTTTATGCAAAAGGAATGCCAATCATTCCTGTTGGTGCTGGTCAGAGGGACACAAGTATCATCCATTATTCGTCCTTTTTACTATAATATTATAGGGTTCTTTCGTCGGTCTGCTAAGCTTCTTTTTACTTCTTTTTTTTTTTTTAAATGAAATTTATTAATATATATATATTAAATTTTTATACTGTTTTTTATATTTATACTGTATTAATATGTTATTTTTTAAATATTCTTTAGAGAGATGTTTAGTTAAATTGTTGTAAGATTTAATTTTTATTGTAATTTTTATATTTTTATATTATATTCATATTTTTTTCGATTTCTGTATTTTAAAAAATAAGAAATTAAAATCGAACTAAACAAAATTTAAGTGTTAGATAGAATGATATAAACAACCTTCTTGTGAGGGTGATAAATTATTTGTTTGTTGATATTTACTTTAAAATATATTGAAATGATTTATAAATATTTTTATTGCAATAATTACTAATAATTATTATCAAAAATCACCAAATCTTCGATATGTCAAATAATTATTCTCTTTAAAAAATAACTTTATTTGTTTACTTCTTTATTATTTTTGAATAGAAAATAATGGCAGAATTCTGATCTTAGTAAATAAAAATGGAAAGTAAATGATAATCTTTTAAATATTAAATATTAAATTAAAAAGAACAAATTATAGGGAATCCAACATGCCTAACTCTAAATACATCAAAGTACCTAAGTAACTGGGAATGTGAAGAGTTTCGACTAGTAATTCCTAAGATTGTGCAGTAGCTTCTGGTTGTGTTGTCTTTGCGCAACTTTACAGGCAAGGACGTGATTTAAGTGTATTAAATATTGTATCAGTATTGATATTAAATTGACTTTAAAAATAGTATTGTATCAGTACCGGTTAATATTGATATTATTTCAGATAACTATTTAAAATTATAAATTAATTTCTAAATTTTATAAAATTTATAAAATATTCTATAAATATATTATATTATATAATTTTTAACTTAACTTTAAACTTAAAAAGAT
>JAOXYD010000006.1:664365-682921 GCA_028565735.1 Pinacopodium congolense
GCGCTTGCCAAATGCGGTTGATAAGATAAAAACATTTTCTATTGATAAAGAAAAACCTGTAACACATTTTGATAATGATAGAAGTCTGATCTTCTGAGATCAACACAATTATAATGCATGGAGAAGATTAGAGTTACTGTACATCTAATTAATTACGAAGAAACATGCACGAACTCTTACATGGAGCATACACTTCCCTATCTCGAGATGTCTAATATTTGATTAACTTCTACACAAGTTGCTGGTGGGAAGTTCTTCCTTTCGATACAGGAAATGGACTTCCTGTATCAAGACAATTCTTTGCATTGGCTGTGAACTTTCCAAGTCATAAACAAGCAGTACTGACTTCAGTATTGCCTGTTAAGGCCATGGAAGAAACGATGTTTCCTGCGTTTAGAATGTTTTCCTGAACTCTTTGACATGACATGGTGAATAAATTGCACCTGCACAGGAAAGTTTCTGAACAAAACAAGCAATTCATGCAAAAGTACAATATTCATGTTATCTTCACTAGAATTCGTACCCGGGAATGGTTGTGTACGCCAAAATCCTGAAGAACAGCGTTGTCATCAAGGAGTTTTTGATTGTTATACGACAAGGCAAAATTGGTCCACACATGTTTCCTGTAAACCAGTTTAATTTCTACCCATTAAGAACAATTGCCACTTCTAAACAAATCCTCTTGCTTTGGCATTTTTCATCAACGAAATTGAACTTACCACGAAATATGACGATGACCCATCTTAGATTGCTCCATTTCGTTCACTTTTTTCATGATCGTCAGCTTCAGATCTTTGACCGTTGCCGTGTTCATCAACGCCACATCTTCATCAAAAACCAGTCAAAGAGAATTTTAGTAAATGCAGATTCGCACGCTACATGTTCGATGAAATGCCAGTAAGAGACGACAAAAAGTAACGATACCAATCGTGGTGCCGTCTAGCTTGAGGACAGAGACTCGCATGGCACTGCCCAATTCAAGGTTGATGAGGGTGTCAACGTCTGACAAAGTTGGTTTCTTTGGTACATCGGAGAGAATAGGATCGTTGAGGAGGGCTGCAAGCGTTGACTGCAATTTTGCCTTCTTTACATTGCTGCTGTTGTAGCCTTCAATTTGCTCTTCTTGCTTGGAACTCGATTCCATAGTTGGAATCTCACGTCCCTCTGTACGCTAATTTGAGTTGATAGTGATACATTTCGAAGTTGGGCTAATCGAATTCTCTATTGAAGATCAAAGTCGGTGATGAAGTGGATTTTAGTATGTAATTGGGCCAAGCGAGAGGCAAGGCAAACCTAATTTTGATCGTAAGGTCGGCTGGACATGAATAAGAGGATTCTATTTAGTTAAGATTTTTTTTTATTTTTGTATATTTTTAATTTTTGTGTTATTTTTCAATTAAAATGTTATATTTAAAATTTTAAACTATTTTTTAGATTTTCATATTTTAAAAAATAGAAAACTAAAAACGAGTCCTAAAATTTTAATTTATTCAAAATAATTTAAATTCATTCGTCTTATATCACGACAATTAAATATAAAATAAATTTTAAATTTTAAATTAAAATATTTTTACATATCTTAAAATGTATATATTTTATTATAATTGTTATATTTTAAAAAAATAAAAAATTATACGTAAAAATAAAAATGAATAATTTGTTTGGTTGTGATTTTAATTTTAGTTTTTTATTTTTGAAATATAAAAACATTAAAAATAGTAAAAAACTAAAAAAATATAAATACAATACGAAAATTAGAAAAATAATAAAAACAAACTATTTAAAAAATCAATAAAAAAAGCAAAAACAAATATTTAAAATAAAAAAAAAAGCTTTTGCTTTCTTCTGCTGCTCTTAAAAACGCATCTCTCTTCCGCTTCATCCCCCTTGATTCAGGTCCACCAGAATATCAGACCATACACTGACAAATGGGTTCGAAAATCCAGAATAGCCATGATAGTATTTTGAGCCATTTAATATGATCCCTTTGTAAACTAATTTCAAAATCAAACAACGAGCCTTCACAGAGGCCCATCATTACTTTTTTTTTTTCTTCTGGATTTAGTTGAGAAAAACAGAAATTGATATGCAGCACTTTAGCTTTAGGTGTCACGAAGATTTTTTAATAAGTTATGAATAAAATTATTAAAATATTCGTGCAACAGTAAAGTTTAATTCACTAAAACCCTAATTCAATCTTCTCTTCTATTGTCAATTAATAAATCTGTATATTTTTCAACGCTCCACATAAACTTATGTGTAAAGTGCATTTATTCTAAGTGTCTGCATAATTCAACTAAAATAATAAACATGAGCAAAATAGAATAAAAATCAATCTTTAATTAAACTGTTCTCGTGTAAGAGCATACAAAAGAACTCAAATTATTTCTTTTTCAAAATATTCTATTAAAAAAACTCTTTATTTAAAATTTATATAAAAATTTTCTCTCAAAAGTTATTGACTCTCTTTAATAAATAATTGAATGTATATTGCATAAAATGAACTATATCTTTATTTACTTTTAAAAAAATTCAAGGATCAGGTAAGTAAACCATTCACTTTTTTCATTAGATGAAAAATTATCACTTCTTCCACTAACTATACAAAAATAGTGAAGAACTGTACCACTTAAGCCATTAACTCTATTAAAATAATACAAAACATATTCCTCTCTAATAAATAATTGAATGTATATTGCATAAAATGAACTATGTCTTTATATACTTTTAAAAGAACTCAAGGATTAAATAAGTAAACCACCCACTTTTTTCATTAGAAGAAAAATTATCACTTCTTCCACTAACTATACAAATATAGTGGAGAACTATACCACTTAAGCCATTAATTTTATTAAAATAATAGAAAACATAGTCTTAATCATATCCTATTTCATTACCAAATTAATCATCACTTTTTTTTGCTTGAATTCTCTCATTCTACATTTTTTAGATTACAACTCGATTTTAGTGTTATATCATATTTTCTATTTTTATTATTTTAAACTATTTTTATATGTGACCCATCTGATCATATGTATGTTATAATTATATTATTTCATAACTAATTTCATAACAATTAGATAATTGTATTATAAATCTTGCAGATTTGCATACTCTTGAACTTCTTCATAAAGGTTAAGTGCTTTCCCACTCTCAAATTTCATACGATTTAATTGCATCAATCATATTTAGTCCTACATTTGAACCTTATCTCTCACTTAATATTTTGCTCACCTATTTACAAGTCATTGTCTTATTCCTCCTCCAACAGACCTTCTTCATATCAATCCGCTTGTCAATCATCGGTTCAAGCTCATATATATTTGGACGATTTTGTCTTTCGAAATTTATAAATCCAACACTTGGGGGTGACAATGACCAAACAAGGCTCAAACAATTTAGTGCCCTAGTCCAAACCTAATCAAATCTGATTTTAGAGTTGGTTTACTACAAATTTTCATAACTAATCAGATTAATAATTAAAAAGCACCTCTAAACTTGGTTAAACTAAACCAAACCCGTTGCTTTGAGCGGGTTCAAGATCGGGTTTTGGTTCACAATTTGGAGTCCGATGACAACAATTAGCTAAGACTACAAAACTCTGGCGTCTACAAAAACACACTACCACCACGTGGGTCAGAACGAAGTGTAGATTAAAACAGAGCAACTCGTGAAGAGGTGTTGGATGCTGCTACTTACAAAAGATATTCTCGCCGCTAAATCTCAACCTCTGGCTCGCTAACTTGATGTTAGAAACCCCTCCATCCGACCTCTCTTCTACGTCTCATCAGCTACCTACTCCAAAATCACACATTTTCTAAGCATGAACAATTAGAGAAATAGATCAAGTTGGAGAGAGAGGGATCAGATCAACTAACTAAAAAATGATTCTCCGTACCATCCTAGTAAGCCGCAATAGAAGTTGCAAAACCTCAGAAAGTTCGGGTCTCAAAAGTGGGTCTTGGTGCCAGCACCTCTGTAGCAATTCTGCCACTTGGGGATGCGTATGCCTTGGAATTGGAGGTCTTAGACCCTGGAATCCGTATCAATAACGGATGTCCATAAGCAAATCCTATTAGATTACAGCTACAAAGATCTTATACCGCAAAACCTTGCAAGGCTAGATAGAAGCACGGGCACAAGATTGCCCTAATCATTTGAAAACGCAGCCAACTTATGACATTAAAGCAAAGATGGTCTATTTGAGAACATTTCATAACCCGCGTGTTTTGAATCAGACGTGGTTTCGGAGTTCACATGCAATTAATTACCCAAAAGTGCCAACATTTATATCTGAAGGGAACACACCAAACCAAAAATGACATTAAGAGGTGGAATGGAAAAACATACGAATGTGGGATTACCTGCTGGACAACGCCAACTGCAGCTTGTAATGGAGTCAAGTGTTCATATGGAAGCTGGCATAAGTCAGAAAAGCGTTGATAATTGTGCAAATTTTCAGCTCATTGATTTTTATGACTTTAGGATGGAAGAAAATGGCAATCAATATACTAAGGAAACAGTACATCTGACTAGATATTACCTTTCCAGTAAGTAGCTCCCACAGAAAAATGCCGAAGCTGAAAACATCTGCCTTATGATCATATGGCTTGTGCTCAATAACCTTTGATGCGTTGAAGATCAAATCACATGTTAGGGAGCAGACTGATACATTAAGGCTCCGAAAGCAAAAGTTCATCACTATAATGCCATTATTCGACCAATGTTTTCTGCAATGCAAATTAAACCAAAGATACTAGCAGTTCCAGGGGAAATACTCGTGTTTTTTAAGCTTCAATGCAATCACATTTTTTAAGTGAATCTTATCAGAACCTAACAAGAAGTAATCTTGGTCTTTTCATGTAGGCTTGAATCACTTTTTTCTTCTGTGCTTCAATATGAATGTATGATACACAGAAAATTGATTCGTTTTCCTCTTGCCAATCATTATCCCAGTGCCAGTCATTACTCCAATATATACAAAAGTCATAGCTAATATCAAGCCAGTTAGTTGGGTCCTCTTCATATTCTGAATCACCCATTTTTAAAATCTGTACAATCATATAGGGACATGCCCCATAAAAATGAGCGTCGTCAGGATTTTAAACTTCCAAAACACCAGTTTCTTCAAAGCATTCAGATGATCAAAATGCAAGAACAATTGCTCGAAAACAAACCTCTGGTGCCATCCAGCGATAGGTTCCGGTTTCTGCAGTCATCACACCAGATTGATCTTTCACTCTAGCAACACCAAAATCAGCAACCTTAACAACCTGTTGGACACAATTTGGAAATTTATGAATAACGTTTCATAACTAAAATGGTAAACCTTGGTAGTCTTGATAAACTAGAGCACGCTGCCAAACAGAAGTGACAAAAATCAAGAATATGAAGACTGCAAAACTGAAGTAAACAGTGAAAAAAGAATATCTTACTCCATTTTCATCCATTAGAAGATTGGCAGCTTTCAAGTCCCTATGTATTATGTTATTCTGGTGCAAGTAGTTCATTCCCTTGGATACATCAGTTGCCACTCTGAGTAAGAATGGAAGATCCAGTCTGCCCTTTTTCTTATGCAGAAAGTCATACATGCTTCCGCCTGACATATATTCTGGGAAAGTCGAGATATTTAACATTACTTTATGCTTAGAGTACAAAAACTACAGAATAAACCAACACGTAGTTAACAGATGGAACCACACGTGATCTTACAAATTACCTGTCACAATACACAGGTTTGGAGGTCTAGTGGAGGCACCAATAAATTGAACTACATTCTTGTGCCGAACTTTCCTACAAGTTTGAGAGGAGTCTTAAGAGAGACACAGAAGGTAGAACTCCTCACATTGGAGACATGTTACAAACTAGATAGAGTCAAAGTTCCTAGATTGTATACCACAACTTTCTCCTTACTAGCTGAGATTACAAATGACAACAACTACAAAGTTATTTTTCCTGGCATGACAATCATTGATGAGTTGGTAAGTAAATGAAGTAATCTTCTTTAGATTCAGGGGTTTACACGACAAAAATTTATATAACAAACTGCATATACACTCTTAGCAAACAGAGGGAGAATCTTTTTCAGCACCACACCTGGATAGAAAATGCTGAAGTAAGAATGTAACGGGGTAAAGAATAAGAAGAAGAAATGAAGAAAACTGGAAGAACAAGATATGATAAATGGGGGTGCAAGATAGCCGAGCTAATGTCATAATTAAAATTTTCTTCCCTACCTCATGATAAAGACTTCTTGAGCAAATTCCCTCCACTGTTTATCATTTAAATGCTCACTCCTAAGAACTTTAATAGCGACATCTTGACCACAGAAGGTCCCCTTGTACCTGTAACTCAAATGATTAAACCATTCCATCAACATTCAGAACCTGAAAAACAACGGTAAAAAGGATGAGCTCTTACATATCTCCGTAAGATCCAGATGCAATCTTATTTTCATATCTCAACAGGCTTGTGTCAATTTCCCATACATCGATTTGGTCAGCAGGTATCGTCACATGAGTGCTTATAGGATTGACTCCCAGTTGTTGTTGTTCCATGACATGATAGACTTGAGACTTCAACGAACTGTACTTCTACATTGCACTTCAATTTTATCACGTATAAAGAGATGCACCAAATATAAGGTTAAAACGCTAGCTATCTGAGAAGATAGTCATCTTTCAATTATTAACATGGCACTATAAAGCATTGCTTGAAAACAGGTCAGAAATTATAATGTCAGTTTGAGTAGATTTGCTGTAGAAATTTTGGCATTTAGACAACCAATCACACTTCCACCTGTGTGTCTGTGCCATGGCTTAGCTAAGGTGTTAATAAATATATCATCTGTATAACACAAGTTTTCAGCAGAGGAGCTACCTCAATCTTTGGAATCTCTCTTGCCAACACATTTCTCAACTGCTCAGTCCCCTGCAATTTATAGATATGAAACTACATCAAGAACTTAACCGTATTTTAGATTTTCTTGGCTTACAGATGATGATAGATTCTGTGCATCCTTAAAAAGGATCAAGGACTGCGATCAATTTCTAAAATTACCTCCAATGCCCAATTGTCAACAACAAATACGTCTAAGGAGTACCCATCTATTGTGGAAAAAGCATGTGCTTCTTGAATATTGAGCTCAATCTCAGATAGCAAAGAAGTCAACTGCAATTTTGAAGCAGAAATTTAAAACACACACACGTCTTTAGACAGATAAACGTAATACAACTGTCAACCAGAAAGAAAAAAACTAGAATTGACAATGACATTGCACTGTACATAGTGGTCACTGCACTAAACTTTAATGCTGGATTCATCACTCAAAAGTATGAAGTTTATTTTTCCCCACAGTACATAGGCCTTTAAAGTCATCTATGAAGTTTATTTTTCCCCATAGTACATAGGCCTTTAAAGTCATCTATGAAGTTTATCTTTCCCCACAGTACATAGGCCTTTAAAGTCATCAAAGGAATCAATGTTCTGTGGAAAATAACATGTTGATTCATTATTATAAAAATTTTCTCTCTTAATACAATAGTTCTGTATGCGTGGATAATTTCTTAATCTGAAAATCCGCTCTGAACAACCTCAAGATGAAGCAGTTACACTAAAAAGAAGTCAGACCTCACTGAGGAGTTTTGGCTTATCCTTTGTCGAAATTGTAATTTCGTGCATCAACCTACAAATATGTTGAATTATTTTGTTAAAGATCTCCAGAAAGTAAATGAAACATTACTGAGCAGCCTCAAATATGCACAAGCAAGACATGCAAGGAAGAAGCAAATGCATATAAAATTTTTTTACAGATCTTGGTGGTAACATAATTAATGTGGTATCTTGAGGTTAAACAGAGAAGTATAAAGTTCTGAAAGTGCTTGTTTACTAAGTGCAAACATAATATGGGTGGAACTGTTAAAAAAGAAAAAAACTTGAGTGCTACTAGTTATGAAAATCACATCAAGTGCCCAGCCGATATAAAACAATATAAAACATGTCAGAAACATCACCTAGAGTAAAGTGGAGCAGGAACAATAGAATTTTGAGCCTCATATGCACGCTCAAAATCAGGAAATGAGCCGAAGGCTGGAGGTGGATGGTTGCTGAAAGAAGGACATGGACAAAAGGAGCTTTATAAGATAATTAAATAATCATTCGTTTAATCCAAAACAAATATCAAATTCTAGACAAAGAAATTGCAGAGCTATGCCTCTGATTGCTAGAAAAATGAGAAGATCTAACATTCACTTTTCCTGGAGATTCTACATGAACTGACCCGCTGCAATTTCCTTCAGTCACAGAGTGAACCTGCAAAACAGATATGGCAAGACATTTTGCCCATCAAAGATTTCTGAAGCTACAGTCACAGTGCGATTAAAGCACATTAAAAATGTCCTAAACTATCATTGAAAGACTAAGAAAAGGCCCAGATAAAACCAAAAAACAAAAATGAAAAATAAAAGCCAAACTGGTCAAACACATACTTCTATGTTGTCCATTTCAGCCTCAAGAGCAGTTCAATTATTCTTGTGAACAATAACTAGTTTAATTATGTTTAAAAATCAGGAACTGGTCGTCATACTTGCAAACAAACCAGATAAACAAATGGTTTATAAGCAAGCACAAGCTGCACATTCTTTTCTTTTCTCTCCTCTTTTTTTTTTTCCAATTACTATCATAAAAAATTCCAACAAATTGCGCACAATATTATACAGCAAAATAATGAAAGAATAAAGGATGGGCAACCGACGTTAGTTGAGTACAAAAATAATTTTATGTAGAAAGCAGAGAGTCTATCCATAAGCATATTTCATCAGCCAAAAGGAAAGCAACAAAAGCCGAGATACCTAAAACGTGTTAACTGTATCAAATGGGCAATATCGCATCCATACCTGCACCAGTCGCACTTCAATTGCCGGCCTCGTTGCAGGATTATGTGCCATCTGCAGTAACCTCTTGTGCATAAGCACGTCTTGCGCTCTCTCCGCATTCACATCTAATGCATACCTGCAACAAGTACGGACTCTGTATAAGGACATAAAATATTAATAAACAAATATAAGTTAAGTACGTTTTGATTAGAGGAAGAGACATTTAAAAGGAAAGGAAAGAAAGTAAAAGACGGAGTAGTTTTCTCAGTAACCAAACATCTAATGCACACCTGCAAACAAAAACGGACTCCGTATAAGGACATAAAATATTAATATACGAAAAAAGAAGAACGATCAGGCCTAATATAAGTTAAGTACGGTTTGATTAGAGGAAGAGACATTAGTATTTAGAAAGAAAGGAAAAACGGTAATAGACGGCGTCGTTAACTAAAATTTTCTCAGTAACCAAACATGAGATTTCCATTAAATTACACAGTTCTCATCAGTCATCACATATTTCTCTCAAAGTTCTTTAAGATAAAAGATCAAAATCGAACTAACAATCTTCAACTTCAAGTTTCAGAAAGCTTCGGTAATATTACATTACCTAGTAGGGAGTCTATGAAAATGCGCCCAGAGCTCGTCTTCGAAGCCATGAAGGCTCGCCTCTTCTTCATCGGACTCCTTGAGTCGACAAAGCACTTCATTGTACACCTCTATCTTCTGCCTCTGGTTTCGACTCAGATTCCCTACGAAATCCACCGCTCTACTACTGCAACTCTCTGTATCTCCCATAGCGAAAAACCAAACCAAAACAGTTTCTTGAAGAAGATGGTTCGAGAAGACTCTCGGCGATCACTTCACGTGAAAATTGAATCGGTTAAGCTTCAAAAATACTTCGTGATAACTAAACGACATACGATTTTTGAGAGTTAAGAGTTCATATATATATATATAAGGAGCTGCGTTGCGTGATTAGGATGGAGCTTAAGAAAAGAGAAGAACGTTAATACAAGTGGCGTAATGCGCACCCATAAGCGCGCATCTACGTGGATTCTAACGAGGCTTCGCCTTTTTGCTTGCTTCGCTTGTATCACCCTTTTGTCCAATTGATTAATTTAATTTTTTTATTACCAACTTGAGAAGACTGCTTCTTTTTTTTACAGTAATTTATTTAATCGAGTTATTCCCTTTTGAATCCTTTAAGCCTTTTGGTATCTTCTGATTATTGGGTAATCTTTTTTTTAATGTTAATTTGGTAATACTGTGTAATAGACATTTAATGGAATTTTATGAGCCTAAGGAGTATTATAATAACAGAAATTTATATAGTTTTAGAGTGATTTCTAGTGTCATTTAAAAGAATTCATGAGTAGAAATTAAAGTAATGGTGCTCCATCCCAATAGTTGATCATAAATCTTATATAAAGGGGGGCTCTTGACTTTTAATATGAGGTTTGAAGAATCGAAGAGATTTTTTTTATTTAAATGTAAGATTCCCACGGCTTTGAAGACGATTTAAAAAGTGCTCTCATACCTACTTAATAAAATAAAATTTATGATCAAATTATTTCAATTTTTAAATTAATAATAAAATATTAAATAAAAAATCACCTTTATTTTGTGATAGGGCACATTTTTACCTCTAGAAAGAGTTGTTATGTAATAAAAAGACTTTATAAAGTCCATTTTAGGTTATACTTCTATAATAAATTAGTACAATTAATTTATCTTAAAAAATAGTACGATTAATTTCTATTACTAACAATGTTGAAAAAGAATATACATGCATTTTTATTAGGTAATGTATATAATAATATAGAATAAAAATTAATATATTTTTATATTTAATATATATTAAATTTAGTTTGTAAGGATATATCCAATGTTATGAACATTGTACCAATATCAATGCTGGCACTTAATTTGGTTTTGATACTGCACAGTATCCATATCAGCTAATATTAAGCATTATTTTAACTAATTTTTTAAAAATTATAAATAGTCTCTAAATTTTATAAAATTTATAAAATAATCTTTAACATTTTACAAAAGTTGTTGTTAATGAAAACAAGTAGGTGGCATCATCTCAAATAATAAGGGGAGGCAAAACTATTTTGCATGATTAAGAAGAGCTGGAAAATTAGGTTTCTTACTCATCTTTTTTTTTAATTCAAAAGGGAGCATAATAAGCCCAGAGCTAAGCAATACATATCATAGGAAAACTTATACCAACAATATCATCGAGTGACTAACAATTCGTGGAAGTCAACTAGATGATTGAAAGACTAATTTGTCAATTGATCAACAATTATATTTCCTTCTCTGCTATTGTGTTAAATCTTCACTTTCCAGTTTAAGTCAAGAAGTTTGAATATAGGATTGAGAAGATTTTTATTCTCATTAATGGAGCAGTTCTTAATGTGGAGCAAATCTACTACAATCTTATTATCAAGTTCAAGAATAATCTTCCTTATATCCTATACTCCAAGCTAGTTGAAGACCCAATAAAACATTCCAACATTCTGTGACAATTGAGAAGTAAGAACCCAATAAATCTACTTAATCATATAGCTTGTGAATTTCGAAGAATTCCACCAGTTCAAATCCTTTCTATATCCCATTTAAAAGTACTATCGGTATTTATCTTAACTCATCTATTAGGAGGAGTAGACCAACTAATCAAGAGTTCAATTCTATTGATCTTAGAAATCAGATTAAGGTGAAGATTATCAATAGCAAATTAGAATTCCTTAGCCTTTGAACGAATACTAAGAATCATGCTAAAGTCAATAAAATTTTCATCTCCAGTGACTTTTTTATTATGCCAATTCCAAAGAAATCAACAAATATTATAAAAAATGATGGATTATCTAATACTTCTGATTACATCATTATGTTGTAAGTTGGACTTAAACCACCCTTCAAAAGGAGAAGTAAAGAATTTAGTAATGAAGACAGTCAAAGTTAATTAGCACCAGATCATAATTGCTCTATTACATTTACGAAACACATAATAAATAGATTCAACCAAAGAGTTACACAACTCACATTTGCTATTCAAGGATAGGTAACGTCTCACTCATACTGCCTCTTTTTAATTGAATCTTTGATAAAGTTTGTTCTTTTTTTTCAAGTGATTCTAGTCAGTGTATTACATACTGTACCGGTACTAGTATCGGTACCGAATTGACTTCGAAAACGATACTATACAGGTACTGTTTCGGATAATTATTTAAAATTATAAATTAAATTTTGAAATTTATAAAATTTACAAAATGGTTTATAAATATATTATATTATGTAGTTTTTAACTTAACTTTAAACTTAAAAAGACCAAAATACAAAATTTTTCTTTTAAAAAATATTTTAAAAATTAAATATGTTTTATTTTTTTCTGGTACCGGTCATATCGTATGACCGGTACTGGCCGATATTTAAATTCGATATCGGTATAGTACCAAATACACTGATTCTAATACATATTAATATTTGTATTTCTAGCTAGCATTGGTTGATATCAATCAAAACGGCTTATACTAACTAGTATTATGTATCGAAACATTATTCATAAATATCATATCATTTTTTCACCGGTTTAGTACGATATTCAAATACTTAATTATACTTGAATTTAATCACACATCAATTAATCTATTTGACCATTCAATATGTAAATACTTAAGTGATGAGATTTATATATGAAATTAAATCTGAAAAATATGTAACCAATAAATGTTGATCATTTGTGACAATAATTTAAATATTTTTACATATTTTAAACATACCACATCATATAAAAAATATTTATATTGTTTTTATAGTAATAATCATGACTTGTTATCACTTTCACTTACCGACTATATAAGCTCCAGTTAACTTATCTCTTATCTACAAATAATTGTCTGACTAAACCATTTGTTATGTAAAATTAGTACTACTTCGTCATGTATACCCACTCCCTTCCAATGGAAAATGCTTGGTGTCTCATTTTCCACTCACAAGATTATTCATCCTCACCTACTGGAGATTGGATTGCCGTTTCTTTTTCAATTGGGGGGTTTTTAAATATGGTACGGTCACCATCCACTTTAACGTCATTCATGATGCCTCGTAATTTCAATCATGTAAGTGCTTCCTCTTCTTAGCTTAACAGGCGAAGCTCTAAATTATTGAAACAATGGCCAATGATTACACCTCCCTCAAAAGTATTCCATTATTTGATGGCTTTCGTCGGCCATATTTGCTTGTTTAAGTGAATCTATGTCGTGCAATTTTTGGTAACTAAATTAATGCTTAAGCAAGACAGGTCCTGATTATTATAAATTCACCCAACAACTCCTCCATTTTTCGGCTAAATATCATATTAGTGAAAATAGATTATGATACTATTTGTAGCAACCGAAATTCGAATAATTCAATATCAATTCCATTTCGAACTTGAAAAAGTATACGTTATAAAAAAAATCATGAATATGGTTTAATTCTTAATATTTGTAAGAAAATTCAAGAAAGATTATAACCTTTGACAAATTTTGAAAAATTATAATATTTGTAAAACATTAAAAAAGACTATAATATCTATAAAACATTAAAAAACCATAGGATCTATAAAATGTTTAAAACATTGAAGCTCTAAATTTTCAAATCAAATCTTAAGACCAAATTCAAAGATTCAAATAGGTTACTGATATAATATAAGTTCATTAAAAAAATTAATACAATAACAGTTGCAAACAAAATTTGATGAAAAATTAAAAAAAAATTTAATTTTAGAGCCTTTTTTGAATGTTTTATAAATATTATAGATTTTTTCAATATTTTCAATTGTTATAATCTTTTTTAAATTTTCGTACAAACATTCAAAATTTAAACGCACTTATAACCTTAATTGAATTATATAAACTTCTATTCAATTTCTAACTTTTTTGTATGAAATTTGACGCTTAACCACATTTTATATTCATTAACTCCCACTTAGTTCACTATATAGTCAATATTAATTTTATTTTAAATTAAAAATAGTATGTACTATAAAATAAATAATTAAAAACAATTAATTGTGTTTATAAGTTCACCTCTTAATTGTCTTCCTATTGAATGTTAGATGTTAGCATATTTTGACACTTAAACTACTAAAAAAGGTCCAACTTCATGACTATAGGGAATCTTTTCGATCACTTAAAACCAATGTTTTAAATATCGTAATAGTATTGTTATCAGATTTATCTTTAAAATAGTATTGTATAGGTATTGGTCAATACCGGTATTATTTCGGATAATTTTTTAAAATTATAAATTATTTCTTAAATTTTATAAAATTTATAAAATAGTTTATAAATGTATTATTTTGTATAATTTTTAAATTAATTTTAAACTTAAAAAAGATAAAAATACAAAATTTTCTTTTAAAATTTTTTTAATACCGATCAGTATTAATCAGTATGACGCGTACCGACCAATACTAATCAATATTTTTAATATCAAATAATATTTAAATACAATACAAAATACTTTAATTTCATATCAATTTTTAATCGATACACCGGCCAGTATCAAAGATACGGCTTAAAACATTACCTATATCCATGCTTGGCTTCAGAGGAGTTGTTGAGTGGGGCTAGATTGATGTAACGTTTCTTTTTCCGCCTGTCCTTACTGCCTAGATGCAGGCATAAGACGGCGACGTTACAGATCATGGAGGACAATTATGCATTGAAGAATCTAGTGGTACCTCACTATGCTAAAATGTTGAGTGGTCAAGCGATAAAGGAGGGATTGAAACAAAGTTGTCATGTTGCCTCTTTTTTTTTTTTTGGCTTTAGTTAGATAGGTTTTCAATAGAAAAAATTATTCAACCGTAGATTATGAATATTTATAATATGTTGGTATTATAATAATTATATAATATTATTATAATATTACTGGTAGATTATGAATGCTCAGTCAGTTGAATAGTCAATCTTTTTCAATTTGACGGAAAGGCAATTGTGCTAAAAAAAAATAATATGAAAATTACATTAATATAATTTAGTTTATAAATAAGAATTTCTTTAATTGATTCTAATAACTATTTATAGCTAGTAATTGTTAGCCGTATGATAAGTCCCTTTAAAATTTTCAAGTGTAATTGATCGTGAAAATTTTATTGGCAATATAGAAATGTATAAACTAAACTAAGTAATGACATATTTAGCAAAATTGAGAATTAAGACAAAACTGAGGCAAACAACATATGAGTATTTTTTATTAAAAAAATGATTTGTAGATAAATGTTAATGTGAGGTAAAATTTTAGGAATATATAGTAGGACATTAATTATATATTTTAAATAAATTATTTAAATAACCAATGATTTAAAACTAAATAAATGATAATAAATTCTGTCAAAGATAAATCTATGTTTTCAGTACAAAAATCTCAGAGGATTTTCAAAACCTAGAATTTGAGCCCTATAAACTCTACAAAAATTTTCACTAATTTCACGATCCCTAACTTTTATTTTTGGTTTTGGTTTCCTGTTTTTCTAAATACAAAAATTGATAAAGAAAATATTAATACAGCACAAAAATCAATAAAGAAAATACAATTATTAATACAAAAATACAACAATCTCAACATAAAACCACAACCCACAATCCACAACCCACAACTCAATTAAATATTTTTCAAATAGTTTTTTTTTGAATGTTTTTTTAGTACCTTTAATTTTGATTAAATCTAAATGAAGTTTGGATCCAATATTTTAAAAGATGAATCAAACTTCTTTTTTTTTTTGCTGAGGTGGTAATGGAAGCGAAGGTGAGGGTAATAAACTCGAGTACAATTCATAAGTAGAAGATAAATGATAGAGATCAATGACCTCATTACTTTCTCTATACACCCCCCCTTGTAATCCCAATTGAAGATACTAAATTAACGGTAGGCTATAATAACGTCGTTAAGGCCCGTATTTAAGTTCATTATAATTCGAAAAAGTTTTATGTTAAAATAATTTTGTTGGATCATTTTCTTATTTAATAGTCTATAAAAAATAAATATTTGTCTAGAAAAAATTGTGACCCTATCATTGTGGATGGACATGCTATTAGACTGTGATGGGGTTGTCTAATAAAAGATTGTCTATAAAGACCACTACTAGATCTCCTGTTCTTTCTATATATAGATTTGACTGTTCAGTCACTTGAGTTATCACAAAAACTAAGTATTAAAAAAGAGTAGAAAGACTAGCACAAAACTTTCTGATATCTCTCTACTCTCTCTCTCTAGTTTTGCAAATTCTGCAAACCTCAATCTCATTCTGTATTTGTTTTCTGTGTTTTTCAAGTATTCTGGAACAGCTCCAGTAACCGAATTCCGCATTTTTAAGATTAATGAACACAAAATCATGTATGATTTCTATACAAAATTATGTTTATATGGTTATATCTTGAATTGTTCATATTTCTAAATATAAAGTTTCTCACATTTTATTAATTGTATCATATTAAGTTAAAAAATTTTCTTATTTGTACTTTGCATTAGTTGGTTCAAAAAGAATAAAAATTTCTCTCTCCCGACTGAGGTAGGTTTTAACTTAGGATATAGAAGCATGTAAAACTTGTGTATTTATTCTTCCTTCTTATATTTAATTTCCTATTTTATTTTCTGCAATTCGCACAACATAATCAAATTTAAATATATTTGAATTTGAATACTTGAAACTGAATTTTAGTGGATTGCCCGGACTAATTTCTATCCTAATCATGATCTGAGACGAATCTTGCCACCTTATAAATGTATTAAAAACAAAAGCCTTTTCAAAGTTATAGTGGAAGTACGCATCACATTCACCTCGCAACAGGACCCTGCACGCTGCTACTGGAAGCCGAGCAAGCACTAGCCACGACCCCATTTTGCACGTCTCATAAAGCAATAATGAAAAGCTTTCTTTTTGATCGTCGACTTTAGGAAATGGATAACATGTGTAACATAGGTAACATAAGCATCTGCTAAAGATTCCAAAGCACGGCCATGGCAGTAGAAAATAGTAGTTTAGTGAGAGATACATCGGAAATGGTAAGCTCGTGGGTGTGGCTGAGAATGGAGCAAGCAAGTTTCTGTAATGGTGACACTTGAAAATGTACGGAAAATTTTAAATTAAACCCTGACAAGTGTACGAAAGAAATTTTAATGTTTAAAAAATTTTTAAAAATTAAATATTTTAAAAGTGTTTCAAAAGAATTTAAATCTTATAAAATGTCAATTTTTTGAAAATATTTAAAAATGTAAAAAAAATTTATAAAAACTTTGAAAATATTTAAAGTTATTTTTAAATATTATAAAATATTAGAGTATATCACAAACTTTATTATAAATGTCATAGTCAAATTAACCTTAGGAAAAAAAGGTGAAATTAAATTTTGATGCACAATTTTTTGGATGAGGTCTCACAAGAACTCATAATAGTTTTAAATGAGCATATATATATATATATATAATTCAATGACACTATATGTCAATTTAAAAGGTTAAGACAATAGATTATTAGCCTTTATTATATATAACACATTTTAACTCTCAATTATTTATAGATATCAGACAATTTATTTGTGATAATTTACAATAAAATTTAAACCAATTTTTAAATTTTTAACGAATTTTAATATGTGTGACAAAATTTAAGCCCTTTTTAAATGTTTTAACAAGATTTAATATTTGTAACAAATTTTAAGTCACTTTTAATGTTTTAAAATGTGAAAAAATGAATTTTAAAATTTCAAAAAAAGCTTGAAAATATTTTTTTTGAAAAATTAGTTTGAAAAGAATTTTAAAACATTAAAAAAATAAAAAGTTTTTTTAAAAAATTTTAACGTATTGAAGTTAATATTTTAAAAATAGTATAATTACTTTAAATGTTCGAAAATATTTAAATTTGAAATTTATTACAAATATTAAAGTTTAATTTAACTTTAGGCCTTAGCCTTTTAAGTTTTAACCCAAAAAGTAAGTCAGAACCAGTTGTTGGGCAAAGATGCTTCATCCACTTCCCACTAGGTTGGCCTATAAGGGAACGAGACAGTGACCGGTCTCTGTTGGTCCTTGCAAGTCCCAACTTATATGCCATACCTTTTTTAAAACAGGGAATCATGGGCAGCTCCAAAAAGAATGATCGATGTGATGCGACGACTCCATTGTACGACGTTGGATGTATTAAGGTGTACCTTCTCCAAGTTTTGATTGTTCGAAAACTTTCATGTGAATCATCAGTTTAATGATTTTTCCCTCGATAAACCCAACATGCCACGTGGTGCCACAAGTTCCGATGAGCCTCTGACCGAGTTATATAAGTAGCCCAATTCGTAAACAAGAAGAAGAACCCCTGATGGAAAACAAAGAGGCCCAAACACTAAACCCTTCGTTGCTTGTTCACTTGCAGTTTCTAATCCATTTCCTAGTTTATAATAAAATTTTCTTCCGTCTATTTTTTTTATTTTTTTAAAAAAATTCTTACATCCAAAATCTCTTTTTAAAATTTTGATAAAGGAAAAATGCAAAAGAAACACTAAAAAAAATTAAGTCAAGTGGAGCTTAGTCGATTAATACAGACTTGATTGATTTCTAATGAATGTGTTCAATGGACTGATATTCTTCTACGTCAAAATTTAAATTCTAAAAGAAATTATTAAATTGTGAAAAAAAAG
>JAOXYD010000006.1:685305-701296 GCA_028565735.1 Pinacopodium congolense
AAAAAAGATAAAAAAAGAAAATATTAATTCTTTATGTTTTATAAATATGTTTTACAAACAAATTTTTTTGCTGTAATAATAGATGTAGTAAATTAACTAGTATATATTTATAAAGTATAGAGAATATCTTAATTTAAGAATATATATTTATTTCATATTCAAGAGTTATTACTAAATTAGTTTTTTATAACAAATCTCAATCACATAAATTTTAATTTTTAATTTTAATTTTTAATTTTAATTAAATAAAATTTTCGTTTTAATAAAAATATAAATAAAAAATAAGAATTATAAACTAAAATTTTAAAAAGTAGGGGTGATATAAAACGATCCAATAGTTTATGATCCATTATAACAAAAAAAAGAATGATTACTAAAAGCCCATTCATTAAGCCCATTAAAGTAACAAACGAACAAACTAGATTTACTAAAAGCCCATTAAACTCAGCCGAAAGCCCAAATCCAACTAATATAAATGCCAATGAGTCATAGAACAGGACAAGAGACTTAAGATATTCTCTGCAAATATCGCCCAGAAATGGAAATGCTGAGCTCTTCCCCTGCGATCGTCTCCTCCTCCTCCTCATCTTCTTCGCTCCCTTTCTTCTCACCCAAACGAAAAGAATCTCCGATCAGACTCCTCCGATTAAACACTTCTTCCAAAAGTAAGATCGTTCCCTTTTGTTTGTTTTCTACTTTTGTTTGTTTTCTTTCTCTTCGATTCTCTTTGTTTAAATTGAGTTTTGATTCGACGGATTCGCTCCGGTGTAGAAAATGGAAACGAATCGGATCTCCGATCCGACTCCAGTGACTCCAGCATCGTACCTTTCTTCAACAACCCCACCCTCTCGAAGGTAAGAGAAAAAAATTTAATGAATATTTATTTAATTGATGGTAGATTGGTAATTATTGATGTGGTTTTGGGGTTAGGACGCGGCGATGGGTTTGGTTCTGAGTGCAGCGTCCGTGAGAGGTTGGACCACCGGTTCGGGCATGGAAGGACCCTCCATTCCGGCCGGACCTGAGGGCGAATCCAGTACGGAGAACGTCTCGACTCTTCCATGGTCGCTCTTCACGAAATCGCCACGGAGGCGGATGCGCGTGGCCTTCACGTGCAATGTTTGTGGTCAAAGAACTACTCGCGCTATCAATCCTCATGCTTACACCGACGGCACTGTGTTCGTCCAAGTAATTTTGTTTCCCTCTTGAACGGCCCCTTTTTGCCTCATTTACAACAGTTCTTCTTAATGCTAATGTGTGTGTTTTTTTATAAAAATTTTCTGTTGTGTGTAGTGTTGTGGATGCAATGTGTTTCATAAGCTGGTGGATAATTTGAACCTGTTTCACGAGATGAAGTGCTATGTGACCCCCGATTTCAATTATAGAGATTCGAATTGGGATGGTGGATTCAATTTGTTTGATGTGGAGGGTGATGATGAAGATAATGAGGGTCCTAACAAGGGGTTCCAATTCTAATGAGGTGAAATGGTTTTAGGCTCAGTGTATATTCTGTTTCTTTTTACTGGAAGGATTAGATTTTATGGTTCTTGTATATAGTTTCTCACTGTAAGCTCCTTTGATAATGGTGTATTTATAATGAACTGGGACAGCTAGTATAAATAAATTGGATTGACATTGGGTCTATGATGAAATGCAGGGAACCATCTTTATATGCAATTGAAACAAGCATAACATTTTAAAATTATGCTATGTGAAATAGTTTATTGTGCGGGTTTATGTTTTGATCCAATTTAGTAGCTATATGCTTTAATTGGTTAGTATTCTGAAAGTGTAGGGCTACATTGATTATACATGATTCAACTTCAGTCTCTATATCACTAGTGTGGTGTGAATCTTGTTGGAAAATTTGTCATATGATAGCAAGATTGAGTTTGGAAAATTTCTTTCACTGGAAAGGCTATATTGGCTGAGATTGTTGCAATAGCTTGCTAGAGATGCCAGTAAGTACAACTTAATTGTCATGCAAATGCCCTTTCCATTTGTATGGTAGAATTGTCATATAAGCATTGTCACTGAGTCAAGATCTTTGGGCGAAGGCTGATGTGCCTAGTGAAGCCATATTCGACTTGGGGATCATGGTTTTGAAATCACTTACCCTGCAGTGGTTTTGGATTTCTGGATTTTGATGTATGTTAGCATTTACTAATTGAATCATACTCATGATGTATGGTTGTTTAGACTGTTGAGGCATGCCCCGGTTTCTTTATCCTGTGGGCTTCAATCAACACGTATGGGTCTGGTTGAGCCCATTGGTAAAAGTATCACGTGGAAATCATAACCATAAGGCAAAAAGGTTAATTTCAATTTTAAAATTTAAACTAATGTTTGGATCTAGACGTTGATTAAGGTTTAAAAAGAATTTTAATATTTTAAAAGTGTTTTAAAAAATTATAATATTTAAAAAATATTAAAAAATAATTTCGATGTAACATTAAATTTAAGGTTGTTTCTTTTACTTTTTTAAAATATTAAGGTATTTTTTAAATATTTTTAAAATGTTATAATTTGACTTAAACACTTTAAAATGTTAAGATCCATAAAAATGATACTTGTTGCCTAATGCTAAAGATTTTTTTAAGGATATTTGGTTTTAATTTTTACTTTTTGTTTTTTAAATATAAAAATTGAAAAAAAAATAGCAAATATGTTAGAGAAATAAAAAAATATAATACAAAATTGAAAAAATAAAAATATAGAAAAATAAAAACAGAAAGGCTCTTAGATTTAAGCATTGACGTGGTTGCCTTTTAACTTAAAAGGTTGAGTAGTGAAAAAAAAAAAAGAAAAGCTTTTTTAAGGACTTTCTAATTTCTAAGAACCTTCTAATTCAAAAGATAAAGAGGTTTCGAGCTGCGAAAATGGTTTGTTAGAAGTGAATTTGAATTATCATTTAGTTTATTCATCACATCATTCATCTAAAATACGCGATTTACGAGTTATTGTGAATTATTCGCGTATTTTGAGTTTGTAGAGAATATACAGGTCTGTCACTTGTTAATAAGGTCAAATAGGAATTTTCTAACCGATATATTTGCTCAAATTATAACCATGAAAAGGATTTATAAAAAAGAGAAAAATTTTATCTCCCTCGAGGTAGCAATAAAATAAGACATGTAAATAGGCCAATTTATTAAGTTTTTTAAAATTTATTTAATCCAATTTTCTGTTTTTATTTATATTTTTGTTGTGGTGTATTTTTATCAATTTTTATGTATTTTTAAAAATTTTGTACTATTTTAAAATTTTGTATTATATTTGTGTATTATTTTTAAAATATTATATTATATTTTAAAAATTTTACATTTAAAAAATAAAAATTAAAAAACAAAAACTAGAATAAAAACAAACAAACCCTTAAATTTTACACCAAAAAAAAATCTATTCATGGATTATTCGTGCATCAAGATGCCAAGTTCGTTTCTTCCATAAATTTCAAATATTCCTTCACCACCTCACATCAATAAGTCCATCCCCGTCACGTTCCCCGTCATGCCCCAGTATCCTACCAGCCAATCACATCAATCCTCAAAAGATAACCCTTTGTTCCGTATTACAAAGCACCAATTATCCTACACAAATTTCTTCTCCCATTTCAAGCCGCACATCTCTACCTTCTCTTCTTCACTCACTCCATTTCCTATTTAAACCCTTCCTCCTTATCGTTATCTTTTGATCCCCTTCAATATCTACAACTCTCCAACACCAAGCTTTTCTGCAAAAAAAAAAAAAAAAAGCCATGGCCACTGTGACCTCTGCAGCTGTAACCATCCCATCTTTCACTGGTCTTAAGACCAACAATGCATCTTCAACCAAAGTGAATACCGTTGCCAAATTACCAACCGCACCCTTCTCAAAGCTCAGTGTCAGGTCTTCAATGAAGGAAGTGGGTCTCGGATTTGTGGCGACTGCAGCAAGTGTAATTCTTGCCTCAAACGCCATGGCCGCTGAAGTCCTGCTCGGAGGTGATGATGGCTCTTTGGCCTTCGTTCCAAGCAGCCTTTCTGTTTCTTCTGGGGAGAAAATTGTGTTTAAAAACAATGCTGGGTTCCCTCACAATGTTGTCTTCGATGAAGACGGGGTCCCCGGTGGAGTTGACGCTTCGAAAATCTCCATGAGTGATGAGGATCTTTTAAATGGACCTGGTGAGACTTATGCCGTGACTTTGACGGAGAAAGGTGACTACTCTTTCTACTGTTCTCCTCACCAAGGTGCAGGCATGGTGGGAAAGGTCACCGTTAATTAAGTCAACTTTTGTGAAAAAGGGTCAGCTTCTACTTATATGAACCAAAATATTTTTCAATTTCATCATTCAACACTTTAGGATTGCTTTTTTTTGTTTTGTTTTGTTTTTTTTCTGTTTCATATGTTTGTTGATATTTATAATAAAAATATTAAAAATAAAAGTGTGTATAATTAAAATTTGTGATAAAAAATAATTTAATAATAATAATTAAATATAAAATATAATTTAATTTTTAAATTAAAATATTTTTATACACTTTAAAAATGTTATTAATTAATAGATTATATTAATTATTTAAGGTAAAATAATTTGATTATAAAATCTGTTTAAATTAATCATCTTTTAATTTTAAAATCAATCAATTGAGATAATTAATTGTAATTTAAGTAATCTAATAATTACTTTTTTTTTTGGGATAAAAACTCATTGTTATGATTTGATTTTTTATAATTCAATTTATTAACTTAATATAAACTTTTAAAATAACTGCTAATAAGTAATACAATAAATTTTAGAATCCAAGTGTCTATGAAAAATATTGTAATTATTAATTCACTTAGATTATTATTACTTAAAGGCCTTCATTTATATAAAATTGCAACATACAACCTTCTTATATATAGAAACAACTTCAGAGATCAATAAACAAGTTTTTAGTTATAAAAATTCGTTAAAGAGAGTGTCAAATTAGAAATTTCTTCTTTTTTTATTTCTCTTTTTATTGTTTTGATTTTGTAAATAAAAAATAAAATAGAATATAAATAAACACACATTTTCTTTCTCTATTTCTCTGAAAACCAAACAAGTCCTTAGATTTGTTCCTTTTGTTTGATTAAGCTTTCTAATCCCTCTGTATTTCCATCATCTTTCTCGGTGTAATCTACTACTACATGATACCAGTTACAAGTATAACTCCAAAACTAGTACAAAAGAATAGCAAATTTGGAAAGAACCGATCACAGTTACAAGGTACACTTTTTGTAGTGATCAGAATACGAATGAACCAGAGCCAAAACTAGGTAGTTAATGCAGAGGGAAGAGTATTTGAGCGTGTTCCAAGCACCTTACCACCAACGTCAGGGAAAGTCTCGTGTCCTGGCAATGGACTGAGTTTCCCATTCTCATCCACCTCCACAGGGTACTTCAGAATATGACCCTGTAATGGCTTGAATTCTTCTGCTACATATCTCTGCCAATTCTCTTCAGCAATTCTGTTCACAGCCCTGACACAATCTAAAGATTCAGGTTCCTGAAACAAACTCTCCAACTTTCCCAAGTGTTCAGCCCAGAGAGACATTCGGTACCCGTAAACCTGATCATATGTTAAAACAGGTTCAATTTTCATGGAAAACTGGCCTGTAGCATAATTTTGATAGTGCAGATGATAGAGAGGGGAAGGTGAAAAAAAACCTGCCCATGTGGGTGTTTGCATTTACTTCCCCACGTGTACTTAGGCTGATATGCTCCAATTGCTATCTCAGTGTCTCTTGAACCCGCCATAGATCGTTGATTTATGTTTGCAGACCCCAATAGTATGTATTCATCATCAATTATCATTCCCTTAGCATGTACGTATATCATGAAGCGTTGAAATCTTTGAGAATTTGAAATCTGAAACAATATGGAGAAGGTTTTTGGCAACTATTTCAGAATCATCCCTGCATTGCTTACTCTATATGGTTCTCATTCTTCTTAACTTCTGAACCAAATGGACTAATCAAAGCAAGTAAACATATGGTTTCAAGTAGAGCATAATTACCGATTCAGCAGAATGAGCAGCAGAATTCATTATATCCAACTCTTCTCTAGGGATGTTATCCCGGTTACCGAGACAATAGAAATTCAGATAGTCCTCCGGTTTTGAATTAACAAGATTCATGGATTTCAACTCTTTTGCTACAATTTCATACATCATTTGTATCGTCTGTCCCTGTACAAGTAAAACAAATGGTGATAATTAAGAAGAAGAAAGGTAGAATTAAAATGGTGAAATACCTGCCAAAAGAGAATTTCCTGCACGGAAGCAGAATCAGCCACACCCTCTGGCCACATTGGTATGACAATATAAACTGCAAATCTCTCCTTTGCTCTTATCTTGCTAGCAATCTTCAAAGCCAACTCCATAGGAATTAGATTATGAGCACCTAATCATACCAAAGAGCAGCAACTTTCAGAAGAAATATTATTATACAGAGATTAAACCAAAATTGTTGAGCTAAAACTATGAAAACATTAAGTTTATAAGATTGTGTTCTAACCTTCATCTTTGCAACCTGTCCATGCATATGATGAACCGATAAAATACTGATTCTCAATATATATGAAATGCTGTGCTGATCTGATAGCCTGAACATATGCTGTTTGAATGCTCTTGTCAATCACCAGATTCTTTGCTGAAACAAGATGCTGCAAATAAAGAGAATTCTATTTATACCATTTATAAGCTTCAGCAATGAAAAAGTGGTAAAACACGGTAAAGTTCCTCTATCTCCAAAGATAAACATATCAAGATATGAAAAACAAACCTTAGCTTCAGCTTCAAAAATGTTTTTAGGAAATCCTTTCACAGATCCTGAATCTATAGATCGGAAAACCTGCAGTTTAGGAGGCACAGTGAAGATTACAATATTATAAAAGGAAAAAAAAAAAACAGTAATTGATCTGCCTGAAAATGCTAATAACCTGAGAATGCCAGTTTTCTGGGTCATCTTCCTCAGATACCCACAATGTAGGGTCATCATTTGGAACAGATGGGGGTGAAGGACTCAATATCCATGATATCCTCTCTAACTTGATTAAGGAATCATCATGCCAATGGTTGATCCTCTTAAAACGCTGACCGAACTCTGACCATTTAGTAGCTTTTCTCCATCGCTGTTCGAAGTTTGTAAGTACATCATATGCAGCAGGACCTTCAATTCTGCAATGCAAATCATGCCATGGTTGCCTGGGGCCCTTCTTTGCTGCCTATCACCAAGAAATTAAAGGAAATGAGCCCTTGTTCACACAAAGCTATGCATAATAACAAAATGCCGTACACATATTTTTGGTTCATCCGTATGTAAGTAACTGGAAACATAAAACTCACAGAAATTGATGGATTATGATAGTCATCTTCAAAAATGGTATGGAGATCCTGAAACAATCGATGTTGGGGTGTATCATAGCGGCCATCACAAAGATCAAGACCTCCTAGAAAAGCAGTTATCTTCCTGTTATTTCCAGATGCTTGTGTATCAACAATCACACACTTCTGGTGATGAGTAAATAGGGTCCCAACAACCTGGAACACAGATTTAACAGGATCATCATTTACTTTGGCCAGGAGAAATTCTGACCCAAAAGTTGCTTATCAATGAAGAACAGAAGCATGATTAAGAAGAATTCATTATAATTCCAGCAGTCTCCTTTTTACAAGAGAAATCAGTCTCAAAAGTTGCTTATCAATGAAGAATAGTAGCTTGATTCAGAACAAATCAATATGATTCCAACAGTATCTTTTGTCTAGGAGAAATTAGACTAAAAATGTGCTTCTTAATGAAGAACAGAACCATGATTAAGAAGAATTCATTATGATTCCAACAGTCTCCTCTGCCCAAGAGAAATCGGACTCAAAGGTTGTTTATCAATGAAAAATAGAAGCATGATTAGGAACAATTCAATATGATTCCAACAGTCTCTTTTGTCCAGGAGAAATGAGACTAAAAATTTGCTTCTCAATGAAGAACAGAAGCATGATTAAGAAGAATTCATTATGATTCCAACAGTCTTTTTGTCCAGGAGAAATTAGACTAAAAATTTGCTTCTCAATGAAGAACAGAAGCATTATTAAGAAGAATTCATTACGATTCCAACAGTCTCCTTTGTCCAGGAGAAATCAGACTCAAAAGTTGCATATCAATGAAGAATAGAAGCATGATTAAGAACAATTCAATATGATTCCAACAGTCTCTTTTATCCAGGAGAAATTAGACTAAAAATTTGCTTCTCAGTAAAGAACAGAAGCATGATTAAGAAGAATTCATTATGATTTCAACAGTCTCAAAAGTTGCTTTTGTTCCTCCAGAACCTTAATGCAGTTCTCTCCCAAGAACTGGATCACTTATCTGATTATCAAGTTCCTAATATGTGTATGGCGCTTAGAGAGCAAATCCATATATATATATATATATACATATATATTGTCTGTATAAACAAAGTTTAAAGCCTGCCTTTTGCCTGAAAATGCTAAGCTTACTGCTGGGGTAACGTGGGGACAGAATACAATTCACAGAAGAATGCTTGAAAAACTTGCGAGTTTCCTCATCATGAGTTTGCATCAATCCAGCCTGCAACCAAAATAATCCCATCATCACCATCATTTGATAGGTAATTTTGACATTTAAATCGCAAGAAATCCCTCAATTTGATTAATGCAACTCAAATGTTCGACGTAAGGCCTCAAACACAGACAAAATCTCATACCGTTTTAAAGAAACACTTATCATGCGAAGTCTTATCGTCCCATACCAACATCAACACCCTAACGCCTTCTTGAGACTTGTACTTCAGCAACTCTCCCAAACTCAATTCCCCACCATTCGGCAAAGGCTTCGTGGGCTCTCGTACAAGTTTCACCTTATGATAAATCGACCAACCAATTATATACACCAAGTGGTGAGCTTCTAATATCGCGTGACAGATATCCTCCCAACATTGCGCGTGTTTAAAGATCTTCCCATCGTCAAGCTCAATCTCCGGCATCATTGCTTCATTCACGTGAGCGTCCTGATAAAGAGTCACCGACCCCCCGTGCCTCACCGGAAAATAACAATTTGGGATCCCATACTTTTGCGGATTCGCCGCAATGCCGTATCGATACAGCGGATTTTCCTCACATGGGACGAACACCATTTCCACAAATAAAGCACAGTCTGGCTTCGGCGACTTGCCGTTTGAGCCAATGATAGGAAGCCATTCGCTCAACGTTTGACCGGAGACTATTCTCTCCACAGGGACCGACGCGATCCCGATCAAGTCAGCACCAAAAACGTCGTCATCTTTGACCGTGAAGTCAATCCGGCTTACGGGGTGAGCCAGAGGAATCCTGAACCGTTGGTTCCAAACCGGGTTCTGCGAGTTGGAAATCACGCGCGTGCGGGCCACAGTGGCCGTGCCAACGCACACCGTCACGTAAGGGTCGCTGGTTATGATCGTACGGTGACCGGGTCTCAGCTGCTTACGTGGAGAAAATGGCTGCCGGCACACGGTCAATGCGGATACGCATCTTCGGAGATGCTCCGACAATAAGTCCATGTTCGGCAACCGACGTGCTTCGACGATCTTCAAGTCGAGGTCCCCATGAAGATACACAACGTCGTCGTCGTTTGACATTTATAAAAATGAAGAAGAAGGTATTGGCTACAACGAAGTTGGCGGTCAACGGAGACAAATGCTGACTACACGTGAAGTGCACCGGCGGGTGTGGTCGGAGAATGTGCTTTGGGCTTCTCCGCCGGAGCCAACTCCGATGACCGGAGAAGGTGGGACCTGGCTGGAAGAAACCTGAACGAGATATAACAGAACGGAAAATTAACGGAATATTGGCGTGAGATTTGGTATATATAACAACGAGGAAATCGGCACGTGGTTGGGTGCTGGTCTTTCACATTTCTGCGTCAAATGTGGATTACCTGTAACAGCAGCGACAGTCGGCGAGAATAATAATAATAATATTATATTATTATTAAATTTTTTAAAATCTTTTAAATATCTTTTTGTTAACTATATTTTGTAATTGTGGGGTCGAGGTTGTTGTGTGTACTGCGGCTACTGCCTGTTTGGGCTGCGTGTGCGAGTCAAATGTTGGTAGTTTTGACTTTTGACTAATTAATTGAATTTTTATGTCCTTAAATGTTTTATTTTACATTTATTATCATTTTTATAATATGATTTAATCATAATAAATTTTATTCTGTCCTATATATAAAATCATATTAAATTTTAAATTTCAAATATAATGTTATGAAAAATAAAAAGTAATTAATAAAATATAATAAAGGATTATATGAAAAATAAATAATACTATAAAGAACAAGTGATAATTTTTAAAATATAAAAATTGAAATAAAAATTTCAAATCATAGAGATCTCAATATATTTAACTGTAAATAATAATTCTTAAGTTCTATATTTAAACTAAAAGATTTGATAAATCACTGACTTAAAATTAATTTATAAATTTAAAATTAATAAATTAATAATTTTTTGAAATTTGTGATTGGTAAGAATTTCAAACAAATTGATATTAATAAATTTTGTGAATTTTAATCCATAATTTGCAAGTATTTTGAGTGGTTTTAATATAAAGAACTGTAATGGAATCCTAACTTAGGCAAAAATTCTAAAAACTTGGTAGTTTCCAAATTTGTCATTGTTATATGGAAGTAGTTCAACTGCATTGATACCTTTTGTTGTGTTAAGATGCATAGTTGTATCGTAATAATAGGGAGTTATTAGTTCTTTTTGGGAAGATGGCGTATCTAAAAATATTTTAAGAGGTGTCTTGGTTGGTTTAAATTTAATGAAAATTTTTATTATTATTGTCCTTTTGAAAATTTTTAAAATAATTTATCAATTTTTTTATAAGTTAAAAAACCCAAAATAGAAGTACCTTATTAATAGGAAGTCAACCAACTTAACTGTTTTTGGTAAGATAAGTGTAACTAAAAACATGTTAAGTAATGATATGTTTGGTTTAAATTTAATGAGAATATGTGTTGTATCAGATTTTTGAAAAATATTTAACATGTGTTTGAAAGTTAATTAATTTAAATGTTTTAATATAACTGAATAAAAACTAAATTAAGTGCAAAGATTTAAAAAAAATTGGTAAATGGCGCAGCTTAAACATTTTAAGAAGTAATTTTATTAGTTTAAATTTAATTTAAAAAACAATTGTTATTGTAATATAAAAATATTTAATATGTATATGAACAATACTCAATCAAACTCTTAAAGTTTAATAAAAAAATCAAGCCTAAACTCGATTCAATCAGAAAGTAGTATATAAAATTTAACTCAACCAAATTTAAGAATAATTTTTAATTTAAAATTCGATAAATTTGGGCTTTCAAAATTTCCCTAAAATTTTCATAAAATATAGGTGTACTTGAGATGCAAGCAGGCTGGACACCTGTAATTACGTTGGCTGTTCTTGGGAATCTAAACAGTTTGCATCTGAAGCAAAAATGGCGACGTGTCTTTACGACAAGGAATTTGGCAAGAAAAAAGATAATCTTTTAACTCTAACGCATATACTGAAATTTTAATATTTTAAAATATTAAAAATTTTAACATATTTATAAATATTATAATTTGTAAATAATTTAAAATATTAAAATCTGATTTAAATATAGACGAAAATATTTGGGTTGATATAATATTTTTTATAAGAAATTTAGGTAATTTGTAATTTTTTTGTGATTATTATTAAAAAGAAATTTAAAATTTTATATTAATATGATCTTTATATTATTTTATAATGATAAGTCATGTTTTATATTATTATTTTATATTATATTATTATTTTTACTATTATATTTATAATATAACCACAAGTGATTTATTTTTTTCTTATGACAATTTTTAAAACTCTCATCCAAATCACGTTGACTTGAATACTTTGATATAATCAATATGAATAATAGAAAACAAAACAGAAAAGATTATTTTCACATCATATAAAAAAAGTTTGCTGCAATTCCTTTTTTAGTATGATAAAAGTTTCATTTAGTATGTGGTATAATATTTCACCAACCACAAAAAAAAACTTTTAAATAGCAGTATCTTTTGAAAAGTAGCTTTTACTAAAAGTGCTTTGGGAAAGGGTGCAAAACCGGTTTTTTAGTATAATTATTAATATAAAATTTTTATTATCTTTATAATTATTAAAATTTTGATGAATATAGAATTAAATGGGTTAATGTAAAAGGCAATGAAAATAAATTAAATTTTAATTAGTATTATAAAGTTTATATAATTATTATAATTATTATAATAAATATAATCACACAACACAAAAAACAAAAATAAAAACCAAAAACTACAACAAAAAACAGCAACCAGACATAAAAACTAAAAACTGTAACAAAAAACAGCAACCAGTAACAATAATTAAAAACAAAAAACAGAAGCTATACCAAACGACCCCTAACTTAGATATTAAAGCATTTTTTGATTGGTTAGTAGAGGTAGAGAGCTTCTTTGATTACATTGAGATTCATGCAGATAGAAAAGCCAAACTATTGGCTTATAGATTAAAAGAAGAAGCATCAGTATGATAGGATCAATTTAAGGAGATAGGGAGAAGAGAAGGAACAAATATAGTTTTTTTTTATAGAGGAGGATGAAATAATTATTGAGAAGATTTTTACTACTAGACTATAAAAAATACATCTTTAACACTTACCAACAATGCCATAAGGGAAATAAGAGTGTGCATGACATATTGCAGAATTCCTGAGGTTGACAACCTACAATCAATTATTCAATCTTAACCCTAACAAGCTTCACGATATTTGAGAAAAGTCAAAGTTAGATGGTGCTAACAGTTTAGGACTCAAGGACCTTAGCTATAAAAGTAGATTCAATGCTTAATGAAAAGCCAAAAGAGTTCAAGAGGTATGTGAATGAAATGACTTCCGTGAAGAAAGGAAAAGAGATGGTGAGTACCAACCCTACACATAGCAGTAGAGGAAGAAGCAATTATAATGGTGGGAATTAAGCGAAGCATCTCTTATAACCGCCAAATCAACCAATCCTTATGTCAAGCCTACCCTTCTTACATGTTATATATGTAATGACCCTAGCCATAAATCTATTAAATGCCTAAAAAGGAAAGCAGTAAGCATGTTGGAGCAATATGAAGATGATTAAAAGGAGGAGATATGTGCACATGAAGGAGATGATTAGGAATAACAAAAGGAAACGGATGGTGAAGGTTTTATGTGGGTGACTGGAAGATTGATGATATTCCATAAAAAGTATGATGATTTGCAAAGATATAAGTTATTCCACATGATGCATATGGTGTAACAGAACTTATGTGACTTGATCAATGATAGAAGTAGTCAAGTAAAACATTATTGGCAAAGTAATAGTAAGAAAGTTACAATTAACTAATAGGCCACATCCAGAGCCTCATAGCATAGGATGGATCAAGGAGGTTGGAGAGCTTCATGTTAAAGAATGTTATAAGGTACCTTTTGAAATTGGTAAATATAATGATGAGAATTATTGAGATGTTATGAACATGTATGCGTGGCATATATATTTTAGGGGAAACCTTAGAAATATGACATTGATAAAAATCATTTGGATAGGAACAATACTTACTAATTTATAAAAGAGAAGGTCAAATATACAATAGTATCCGTAAGTGGGAAATAGTGCAAATTTCAATTGGAAGAGAAAGAAACATTTATTGCAATTAATAAGTAATAAAGGAAAATTTATGGGTGAGACAAAAAAGCGAAAGAGGTGAGTTTATTGATTATTAAATGAGAAATAGAAGAGCAAGAAGGCCATGGTCCTTTAGAATTGAATGATCCATCAGAGGAGACTTGTAAGCATGAAAGGTTACGTTCTTAATGTAAGAGGTAGAAAAATCATCTGGTACAGATGTTAGAAGCCAGGGAAAAAAGTTGGATTATAAAGGTGTTGAGACAACGAGTTTACTAAGGAGACCAAAATCAAGTTACAAAAAATCATGAGAGAAAGATAGTGCAAAATTAGAGAAAAATTGTCTAATAAGACAGACAAAAGGACAAAGAACTTTTGGAATGCATCCCAAAAGAAGCGATAAAAGGAGAGTTTGGATCAAACAACATATGTATATCAAAGAAGGTGAAAATTTAGAATTAACACTTAAAGCTAGCACTTTGCATTGGGTTTCAAAGGCATCAAAACCTATAGAGACCTTGGAGTGCAGATGAATAAAGTCATAACATTTCAATAAAGCAGGATAGAAGACGTGGAAACTTTAGTTGTAACTCGAGTTCAAGTTCTTTATAAGTGAGGAGAATGGTGTGGGGTTAGCTATAAATTTTTAGGAGTTCAATGGCCATTGTAACTAGCACTATTATTATGATAGGAATAACCATTGTTGTCCATTGTGAATTGCAACTCATAGAAAGTATGTGCAGGAGCACAATGGAGCCATTATAAAACCTAGAAACTACCATTATAATCTCAGTTTCAAGTAGAGAGAAACCCTTAGTTATACCGTCATTATACTACTTTTTAAGCATTTTAAGTTTGAATTGAATTGTAAAAGATATGTTTATCCTTAATACTAAGGCTATGTTTACTTGAGCTTTAGTTTTTGATTTTTGGTTTTAGTTTCATGTTTTTCTAAATATAAAAATTAATAAAGAAAACACACTAATATAGCATAGAAATTGAAAAAGAAAACACAACAATCAATACAAAAATACAACAACCACAACAAAAAATCACAACCCACAACCCAACTAAAAATTCCCTAAGTTTAGGGTTTCTTATTATGCATAAAAAGTCACCTTTTTTCATTTAGAACTGATTATTATTAGTTAATCAAATTTGTGTTTCTTATTTCTTTCAAAAGATTTTGTATAACCTTTGATTTTCTTACAAGTCTTGAATTATATTTGTATTGCTTACTCTTAGATTAAAGTAGCATGGTTCTGTGCAATGTTAATAATGATATACATAAGTTTTTTACCTAGATAAAGATAAATGGGAAAACATCATTAAAACTATACTAGTAATTCGTTGAAATTCATAATTAATATAATTTTAAAATACATTTTGTTCTTATATAATGATAATGACTCAATATGTCTTGAATCTTTTATGTTAACATTAAAATTTTTAATTAAAATCTTAATAATTTTTATAATATGAATTATTAATTAAAAAATAAAAGTAACATAAGCAAGGTAATAATAATTAGTTTTAACAAGTGATCAACTTATTAAAATTTAGAAACTACTTAATTTTTTATATAAAAATATTTTAAATCAATAATTTTTATTTTAAATATTAAAAATATAATATCAAAAATTTTTAAAAAGGGTTAAGATCCAATAATCATTAACATATGAATGTATGTGTATATATATATAATATGTCAAACCAAGAAAGTCTCAACTAGCAATGGAAGAACGACACATGGTTGAGTAAAGTATGATGCCTAATAAATCTAGATATTGAAGTGGGTGAGATCCAAGATTTACTTCCAACAAACTAAATCTTTTACAGCCACAGAAAATTGCAGAATTGGGTAACTTTGTGTTTTCTATGATTGATTATGGCAATTATACATGTACTATCTACAACTCTAACCAACATTATATTTTAGGAAATTTAAATTATATTAATTAATATAAATTAAATTACTTTTTTTACACTTTCTTTTGTTCTTTAACTTTTTTGGTTTTTTACTTTGGTTCTTCTTGTTATGAATCACTCATTAATGGGCTTATTGTAATCGCAACAAGGTTAAGATCAATGTCTATATAAAATGATGATAAATTTGAAACCTTCCCATTTTCAAAAAATTGAAGTCATGCAATTTGGACAATAATGATGTTGATATAATGGATAGCACAATTAATTACAAAAATTTTTAAAACATTTTTAAAAGAGAAAAGAAAACTCAAATTTTAATAATTTGGAATAATGTTCTCCTCACTATAGGGGCTCTAA
>JAOXYD010000006.1:732204-746354 GCA_028565735.1 Pinacopodium congolense
TTTCACCTTATGGTTATTAAAATAGTATTTATCATAACCTGTATAGGGTGCAAAAATTAACGGTAGAAAATATACTTCTGTAAAATATTTAAGTTATTACATCTTTAATTAATATTTTTAAAAAATTATGTCAGTATTTATAATATGTCTAGATTGTTTAGTTAGAACCTGTTTAGTATTATTTTATTTTTCTGTTGTGATTTCTTTATTTTTTATTTTTTTATTTTTAAGAAAAATAGAACCTTATTTAGTTGACATTTATCATAAAAAATTGAAAATAAAAATATATTTAATTAAAATTTGTAATAAAAAACTTAAGACTTAAGGCTCGTTTAGGTTGACTTTTTGTTTTTATTTTTTTATTTTTTTGTGTACATTCATTGAATTTTGTATATTTTTATTCTGTTTTTTATTTTCATATTTTAAAAAAATCAAAATTAAAAACTATTAATGGTGACAAATTTATGTAAAATAAATTTAAATTATTAAACTAAAATATTCATGTATAGTTTTAAAATACATACTAATTAATAAATTATATTAGTTATTTATGTTTTTCGTTTTTATTTTTTATTTTTATTTTGTAAACATAAAATAAAAAAATAACATAAAATCGACAAAATAACACATAAATATAATAAAAAAATAAGTACAAAAATTACAAAAGACACAAAAACCGATAAAAACTTACAAAAACAAAAAAATAGAAATCAAACATACTCTAGGTTATTTAATTTCTGTTTAAGTTTTGTTATTTTAAAAACAACAAAACATTAAAATAAAATATAACAAATAATTTTTTATTTCTGTAATTTTTTAAATAAAAACAGAACACAATAAACAAAATCTTTACCAAACCCCCTTATTGTTAGGCCTTTAGGCCTGTGCTGTGAGAACGCGCAAGTGTTAATAAGCCTTGATATTAAGGTAAAATGTGATATTATAAATAACGACAAAGATTTATTTAAACTTATATAAAAAAGATTTTAAGGCTTCTGGTCAATTATAAACGCTAAGCTAAAGAAGGAAAGTCAAATTCAAATTGGAAAAGGATAACTAGATTTGGAGAAAACTACATGTGAACACACTTGAACACTAACTTCTAACAACCTGCCGTCATTAGTTCCCAATCGTCGAAGGCAATGTGAGCCATCTCTTGAGAATTTTCATTGCTCATTAATCCTATACGGTCAAGCAAGGACAAAGCTAGAGCTATCATAACTTGAAAAAAAAAGAAAAAAAAGAGGATAATCAGGAAACTGATCGCTCATGATTCTTGAAACTTTCATTTTCATGGAAGAATAAAGTAATGGTCAAATAACATAAACTAGTCAGCAATTTCTCATGCTCTAAGTCACGTTGGGAGCTCCAATAAAGAGTAAATAGGGTGTATTAATCCCACATCGAATAAATAAAGAAAGATCTTAGGACTTATAATTGTAGACGCTGCACACTCTTTCAAGGTGTCTTTTGGGGAAGAAGATAATGGTCTCGTGACAAAGTGGTATCAGAGTCAATCTTTACTCTCATTCGACCCTGCGCTGAGCGTCACGTGTCGTAGGTAGAATGACAACTATTGTCAATAATGGTGTGATAGGCAAGATGGGCCATCGTGACAAGGGCATCACGAGGTTAGATGAGGAGAAAATGCCATGCCTAACGCTCCAATGAAGAGTAGGTATGATGAATTAATCTCACATTAGATAGACAAAGGAGGGTTTTAGGAGACGCTGCACACCCCTTCAAGGTGCCTTTTGAGGGAGAGGATAATGGTCCCGTAACATCTATCTGTGACATTGCACATTCATGAGATTTAATCACACAGAACCTAGAGATAAAAAAATTGAGAAAAATCCATCGTTCACAAATAATACTAAAGATTAATGAAAAAGTTAAAAATGATAATCCTTTAAAAAAATTAAATAGATTCAGTTTTATATACAACACTAAAGAAATTAATAAAATCAGGAGACCTTTGTGACAGGCAAAAAAATGAAAATAAAATTTATTAGATTTAATTTATATAAAAAAGAAAGAAAATGTCTTTCTTTCTTTTATCATAAATTTAATATTCGATTTCAAGTGAAAAGTAAAGTTTTGAATACCGTATCAGTACCGATATCAAATATAACTTTAAAAGATATTGTACCGATACCGATTAATATCAATACCATTTCGAATAATTTTTTAAAATTATAAATGAATTTTTAAATTTTATAAAATTTATAAAATAGTTCATAAATATATTTGTAATAGGATATAAGAATTAAATATTTAAATTAAAAAAATTAAAATACAAATTTTTGTCATATATTTTTATTTTTTTTAATTCTTGGTATCAACCAGCGCATTCCAACTGATACAAATTGAAAGGATTAGTATTGACCGATATGGTACGAAATATACTATTTTTATTTTGTTTCCAACTGGAGAAGTGAGAAATCTTCTTTTTCGATTCTTCGTAGAACATCAACTTCGCCATTATAGGCCTCTCTTGATCAAGGGCTGTGATCGATTTTTAGGGGAAAAAAAAAGCCTTAATTTCCCTGATTTCTTTATAGGTGTCCAAATTGTACTTAAAAGAAAAGATGAAACAGAAGCAAGCTAGCTCACTCTCGATGTGATAATTCATAATATTGACTAATAGATTTGATTAACCATGCCATAATTAAAGCTTTGAAATCTTAATTGATGACTAATATATTATATTACTGGTGACATGGAGGTCAACAATGCATATCAACTCCATGTTACTATCATAGTAAGATGAGGCATATTACAAACCAGAATTACCCGAAAGCATTTGCAAGACTATAATATGCATCCATCGTGTTTAAGTTATTATGTAGAGTTTGGTCTTATAGAAGAAGCTATAAGCCTGTGATAGGCATCAACAATCCAAGAAGAATGCATATTAGATGACCGATGATATAAACATGAATTTTTAAATATATTAAAGAGTCTTTTAGTATCACTTTTATTTTATTTTATTTTATTAACTTTTAACTTTTAACTTTTATTTTTATATTTCTGTTTTTTTATAAAAAAACAAAAATCTGTTTAAATGATATTTATAATAAAAAATTTAAAAATAAAATTTTGTTTAATTAAAAATGATAATAAAAAATTAATTTTGTGATGAAAATTAAACATGAAATAAATTTAAATTCTTATATTAAAATACATTATTAATTAATAAATTATTAATTATTTAATAAAAAATATATTTATAAAATCAGTATTCAAAATGCAAAACAATAGAATTATCTTGATTCTGTTATTGTTTTTCTATTTACAAAATCAGAAAAACAAGAACAAAATACAACTAAATGCATTTTCTTCTTATGTTTCTCTGTTTTTGAAAACATAAACAAATTAAAAAAACAAACAAAACCAAAAAAGCCCTAAAAGAATCATCAAAAAGTGTGTTCTCTATCAATAGATTATAAATTAAAGGTGCTAACAACCTACTGAACAACGGAATTGGCAACTATCAAGGACAGGCTTCAAGCTAATAGTCTTTCATAGAAAATACAAGATATTTCTCAGTTTACCTCTATAAAGGCCGAGAAACAAAGCCTCTATCCACCATCTTTTCTACCAATTCTTCATGCTTCTTCAACTGTCCTGCTTTCCTCAGTTGCTCTAGCACCATTTCATAAAGGTGTAGACTTGGTTTCAAGCACTTCTCCTCAATCATCTCTCTGAAGAACTTATAAGCATTATTCCAATGCCCCATTCCACAGTACATAGAAATCAAAATTCGGTAGCTGTTGATGTTAGGCTCTACACCTTTCTCATCCATTTCTTTCTTCAACTTCAGAACCATATCAGTTGATTTCGAACCAGCAAACATTCGCATCAAAATATTATACGTCACGGTATTAGGTTCACACTTGACCTCCTTCATCTTGGCATACATTCTATGAGCACCATTCACATCCCGCAACTTTTCAATACATGAAAACAGAGCATTAAATGTAGAAGCATTGGGGGTGCACCCTTGCTTAACCATTGAATTAAGCACCTTAATAGCACCATCAAGATTGCCATCCTTACAATGAGTCTCTATAAGAAAATTATAAGTAATCGTATCTGGCGAGCATCCAAGCTTCTTCATTTGATTATGAACCTGCAAAACCTTCTCTGTCCGACCAGCCTTAACATGTACCCTCATCAGATTGTTAAAAGTTACAGAATTTGGTTCAATTCCAGCATCAATCATCTCTGCCAAAACATCATAAGATCGAGTGATTTGCCCACACCGACACAACGAATCAATCACAATGCTGTATGTGTATACATTAGGCTTAACGCCCGCCATTTTCATTTCTCCAAACACCCTTTCGGCCTCTGATATGCTTCCAGCTCGACACCATCCACGAACCAAATTTGTGTATACAATAACATCAGGTTCAAACCTGTTCTTTAAACTATCAAAAAAGGACTGAGCTTCAACAGCTCTTCGTTTTCTACACAACATACTGATAACAATGGAAAACGAAATTTTATCAGGCGCACAATTATAATCCTCCATACGATTAAATGCGTGCACCGCCTCGGCTGACAATCCAGCCCTCACATAACGGCGAATCAGAATCGAGAACGTTTCAACACTAATTTGAACGTTCCTCGCTTTCATCAAATCAACCACATACCAAGCCAAATCGAATTGCCTAACCTTTCCCGCGAGGTCCACCATCTTGTTGTACGGCTCCGCCGAGTGCACGAAGCCTTCCAGGGCAGTGGCCCAGTTGAAAAAGGCGAGGGCTTGGAGGAACGGTACGCCGTGACGGACGCCGCCACATTTCTCGACGACGCGGTGGACAGCGAGTGGAGAGACGGTGCTAGCAGCGGCAATCTTGGAGAAGTCGTGCGAAAGAAAGGGGATTGTGAAATCAGGGCTTGGAGGTGTGGGGTTGGGGCTAGGGCTAGGGTTTCGACGGTGGTGGTCTTTTATCAAAGAATGGAACTTTTCGGCTAAACAAGCTTCTTCCGGTGACAAAGAGAAAGTGGTTTGAGTCGTTGAAGCTTCAGGGTCTGAGTCATCTTCTTGTAAAGATACTGAAGAAGCAGAAGAGAAGCTGAAATTTAGGGCTATGGAGTGAGAGAAACGAGGTAGGAATCGAAGGTTTGGTTTCAGTAACGCCATTGACGGCTCTGTATCTGCTTCTGCTAAAGGGGAGCAATTTTTAGAGGGTAACTCTTCGAACTAACAAGACTTTCATAATAGCACCGTAGTAATGTAAGGGACACTATTTTGTAAATAATTTGAATTAACTACTTTTTAATTTCATATTTTTACTTTTTTATCTGTCAAATTTTCATATTTAACAATTCAGAACATTTCTATTATTAAAAATATTTAGCCATTTAATTATTAAAGGATTGTCTGATATTTTTTAATTATTAGCTTCTTAAAAATTAAAATTCTTCATAAAAACTAATTTAATAATAATTAATTAAATACAAAATGAATTAAATATAAAAATTATTTATTAAACAGAAAAAATTACATTTTCTTATTTATAATTTTCTATTTTTAACTTCGTAAATTTATAAATTGTATTTATAAATATAAGAAAAATAAACATGTTTATGTTATTAGTTTCTATGTTTACAAATATAGAAACAGAAATTTAAAAGTAAAAACTCAACCAAATAAGCCTTAAGTTAAAATTTTTTTTGAAATTTTAATAATTAAAAATTAACAAATATAACATTTCTAAATTAATACTGAATGAATAATCATTTCTAAATAATACATTTTTTGCCTTTTTGTAATAAATTATAGGGAATATACCAAATTGAGAGTACACGAACCAAGTCCTTTAGGTTGCACTTTTGCATCAAGAAATTAGGAGAGGTATTCTTAATTTTGTTTCTGTTGAAATGGAACTAAACATGGCTTTCAAAAATGAAAAACTCAAGCAATGTGCCATCATGCGATGCTCCAAGTGGAAGCTGCTGTGTCCAAGATGAATGATACTTCTCCATTCAAGGACCAGGAAACCAACCTTGTATCAGAAATAAATCTTGATAGTGTTGCATCATCTCTACAAATCTCTCCCTGGTTACTAACTCTGTTAAAAATGGATGATTCTGCAACAAGCATTCAGATGTCATCCGGTTTTTTTTCCAATGTTTCCAAGGATATTTGCAGATAATCACTTCACCAGCTCAAATTATGACCAAGAAATCCCTATCATTACAGGTAGAATAGATGGTAGCAACCATATGCTTGATTTGTGTGTCTTTCACTGACGAATTTGATGAAGGAATACCTGTTGAGTGCCCATTTCACGAAGATGGGTCAAGATCCTGGAAAAATCTGGAGGAGGTGGACACGAGAACTGCACTTTTTCTCTGGTATTCGGATGAGAAAACCTACAGGAAAACAAGCAGAGGTTACCGCCTTGTATAACTCAAACTTTGAAAGGAGAACCAAAATCGGCAAACCAAGCTTAGTACTAATGGTCTAACCCAAGTGCCAAAGCATGAAGGCAAGGCCTGTCCACTTCTGACAATAGTAGTGAAACTTGATTATGAGAGCTACGAGGTGTCTTTTGTTGAAGGATCGATAAGGCCATGTTTTTGGTCCCTCCATAAACCTCGTCACCCAGTAGAGGATTTCCAATATACTTTGCATGTGCTCGGATCTGCTTTGGTTAAGTTCATTACAATGGACGCATGCAGAAAACTGATATTCACTGATTCATTCATCAAAATCAGATCAAGAACAGAGAACTAAAGACAAGATTATGAATAATTTTAAGATAGTTGAAGTACCTGATGAGTACGTCCAGTTTCTAATCTCCATTCCACCAAAGCTGAACCACCAGCAGCTAGTACTTCGATTACCTTATACCTGATAAAAGATTCACCCATTACAAGAATGAGATTAAGGAAACAATCTTGCAACGACTATTAACACAAAATGAAGTGAGAAGATAACAATCACCTACTAGCAGCATGACGAGCATGTCCACGATTCATTGATCCGGGTATAGCAGCCATGCGAATCCGGTTATTTGGATCACGACCAATAGGGATGTCTATTCTTCCAGCCAATGGTGAAGGCACTCCAGTAGTAAGACTAACATACACTCTTTTGATGGTGTGTTGCTTGAACTGTTCTGCTAGATGGGCATGAGAATGTTCATCCTGTCATCAAGTATTTGACAAACCAACATTCTTCAATTCATACTTCAATTGGGATATCCAAGAAATAGGCCAATTCTGGAGTTTTTCATTCAATTTCTCGAGGAGTAAAATTCTCAATACTTCCATAGACTATCTAATATGCAAGCACAATATACAATCTCAATTTAGTTAAAAATGACTAAAGTAATCACCTTTGCAACAACAAGCAGCCCACTGGTGCCTTTGTCCAATCTGTGTACTATTCCAGGTCGAAATGATGCCTCGCTTGAGCTACAACAAAACCCTTCCTCATCAGAAAAATCTTCTGTATCTGATAACATGACACTGTCATTTGCAGAACAACCAACTGTAGGAAGGCTACAATGATGAAGTATCCCATTAACAAGGGTCCCTTTAGTATTCCCTGGAGCTGGATGGACAACCTGAAAAACGTGAAAGAAAAAATTCAACAAATTGACCCAATACAACAGATGTAACCAAAATCAGATTACGGCTACCATGTGTGCAGGCTTATTAACAACAATAACATGATCGTCTTCATAAGCTATGTCCAAAGGTATATCTTCGGGTTCTGCTCTCAGAGGTTGCAACTCTGAAATAGTACAGTTGATTTTGTCCCCAGTTTTGACCCCATGAGAAGCCTACTCAAGAACATATTTCAATGCATCAGCAAGAAAAAGAACAAATTCTCCAATCAAATAAAGTGCTAAATGAACGAATCTCTCTTCACCTTCTCAACAACCTTGCCATTGACACTAACGAGGCCTAATCTAATACTGGACTGAACTCGAGCTCTACTGATACTGGATATTCGAGAAGAGATCCACGAATCGAGCCTCAGCTTTCCAGAACTACCCTCCACCGTCTCCTCCAGCCTCACGCCGCCGTAACTGCCACTTTCAGGTCGGCTTCGGTAAGACTCGGACTCTGCCCCACAGGCGACAGTTCTAGAAAGTAATCTAGGGTTTCGAGAGAAGAAGGAGACGGTAGGTGACGTCAGCTCAGATACAGAGCAGAGAGACATCATCTTGATCATGACATGAAATGAAACAAATTCATATTTATGTGAATTTATAATTTGGACTGTTGATTTATCTTTAGCCGTTGATAATCAAATGCATGGGATTTTTTTTTTGGAAAAATTTTGTATTTTTGGGCCAAAAAAAAGGAAATTTTAATTCTACTATAGATAATAGGTAAAGAGATATTGTGTGATTTCTAATTGACTGTAATATAATAACAAATTAGAAATTTCAGTTAAGCTCAACTTGAAGTACAAGAAATTTTAATTTTAATTTTAATAATTTGAGTTTGGTTAAATTTAATGCTTTAACTTATTAAATAATTTGGTTAAAATATATACATTTAACAAAATATTTTAGTTAAATGTATTAATTAAAGCATTAAATTTAAAGACACTTTAGTAATTGATTGGCCTAGTTGGGAAGATATATGTTAATTTATTAAATAATTTAGTTAAAATATATACATTTAACAATATATTTAATTAATTAAATTTATTTATTTATTCGAAAAATTTTCATAATTGTAGAAAAAAACTCATCATTTTTCTTCTTTGATTACTTTTATTTCTTATGTATAAAATTGAATTTATTTTATTTGTAAAATGAATAAACAATTCTTCGTTTGTGTTAGATACCACTACTATTCAATTTTTTGATGCTATTTTTAAAATATAAAAATTAATGACAAAAACTATTACCATATAAGGACGATAAAGCACTTTAGGGATTTGAACTTTAGGGTTTCTAAATTGTTCTATGATCTAAGTTTTCTTTATCTGTCAATTGGACCTGGGTCATCCGATGGGCCTAATGTGTTTTCTGGGCTTGTTCACTTATTAGACCAGTCTCATGGGTTCCTGTAGCCCAAGATACTGAAACCTATACAAGTCTTCAAGTCCATTCTTTATTTTTTCCTTTATTTTAATCCTTTTTGTTTATTTGTTAAGTTTGTTACATATATTATGTAAGAGAGGTTATAAATAAGCTCACTTACATGAAATGAAATTTGAGCCGAAATTGTTTCTTTTTCTTGTCTTGTTATAGTATTAGAGCAACGTCGGCTCCATGGCCTTTTCTTTTGTTTATGTTAGGCATTTATTTCTTTTCAGCTTCTTTAGCTGTTTCTTCATTCCTTCTTCTTTCTTCAATATGTCAGGTCCTTCCTATGCCAATGTTATTGCACATCAAAACCAGAATTAGTAACATAATCAAATCGCCATTAGGGCAAAAGATTGCACGGCTAGCCCATTTTACTTATACCAAATGAGAACCCCTCCCTTGCTTTTGTCTCTTCCCCTCTCATTGGAACCAATTACCACTCTTGGTCTAGATCTACACGTATGGGTCTGTTATCAAAAAATAAACTCGGGTTTGTGGATGGAACAACTACCATGCCTCTCAAAGATGATCCTCTATTCCCTTATTGGGAAAGATGCAACACCATGATCCTATCATGGCTACTCAGATCTGTAACTAACTTTATTGCAAGAAGTGTCATATGGTTTGAGTCAACTATTGACATATGGAAGGATCTATAAGCAAGATATTCTTAGGCAGACTGCTTCAAAAATTCTAACCTATAGGAAGAGATTTACAGCTTCCGACAAGGTAACTTATCGGTTTCATATTACTACACTCATTTAAAAATGCTATAGGATGAGATCAATAATCTCCGACATATGCCTAAATGTCAATGTCAGCCCTAATGTTCAAGTGATCTCTTACCTATTATTAAATCCTATCAAGATTGTGATTGTTATCATCCGATTCCTTAAAGGACTAAATGAGTCATATTCCACAGTCAAATTACAAATTATGCTTATAGAACCTTTACCCAACATAAAAAAACCTTTGCCATGGTAACCCAACATGAAAGACAACTATTCAATACAACCCAACATTCCCATTCCCATTCCCCTACAATGATTGAGCCCTAAGCTTTTCTTTTTTGTGTGTGCTAAGTCTAACACTAAAAGAGGATATTTCTAAAACACAAAACCTATATGAACTTTTTGTGGCAATAATGGTCACATTGATGCCAAATGTTATCGTAAACATGGTTTTCCTTCTAATCTTATGACTCGAAACAATTATAATCATGACACTCCAAAAAGACACAAAGCAGTCAATTAAATAGAAACTAACATGGAATACCCATCTTTAAAGACAACAACCTTTAGTTTCAACCTTACTGCAGATCAATATAGCCAGCTGATGTAGCTATTGCGAAAAGAAGCACATTCACAAGATAAAACAGATGCCTTACCACATATTAATACAATCTTTACTGGAAACTTAGGTATATCCAAACCTATCCTCTCTTCTGCCTTATGGTCATCCACATGGGTTCTTGATTCAGGAGCCATATATCATATTGTGTGTTCTTTGGACTTCTTTACTTCCTGCAAAACAGTTACCAATCTCAATGTCAAATTACCAAACAATGACTTTGTCTCAATCACACATGTAAGAACAGTTCACATTTCTTCTCTCATACTCAATAATGTGTTTTTGGTCCTTAATTTTTCCTTTAATCTAATATCTATCAACAGGCTCACTCAGTCCTCTAGTTGCTAACTAATTTTTCTCATGACCTATGTCATATTCAAGACACCAAATCATTGAAGATGATTGGTTTTGTTAGTAGATCAATGGCCCATACTACCTTTCTTCATCAGTTTCAGACTACAACCCTCTTCTTTATAGACTTTCTACATAGTAAGCTATCCTATGAAACACAAGAATATGACATCTTTTTAATTAAATACTCCAAGTTTTATCTAAAATGGATCCATTTATTGTATTTACTCCTATAGAACAGTGTGGTATTTGTCACTTTGCTAAATAGAAGAAATTACCTTTTTTTTATCTAGTACATCTCTTGTTTGTTCTTGCTTTGACCTAATCTATGTCGACATTTGGAGTCCTTATCACACACTTTATACTCTTGGATATAGATATTTTTGACAATTGTGGATGATCATAACTGAATGACTTAGATATATATGATGAAACAAAAATCTAAGACCAGAGAATTGATTAAAGGCTTTTGTGCATACGATGAAAGACAGTTTTAAAAAAAAGGTAAATACATTCATAGTGATAATGACATAGAATTTTCAATGACAAATTTTTACAAAAATCTTGGAATCATTCATGAAACTACTTATATTAAGACTAGAACATTCTAAATGTAGTAAGAGCCTTAAAACTATAGGCCAATATCCCTACTTCTTTTTTTGCAGACTATATTCTTCATGCTACTCACATCATAAACAAAATTCTCACTTCCCTCTTGTCTCATAGATCTCCCTACTCTATTCTTTTTGGAGTTAATCTTAACCTAACTTCCTTAAATATGTTTGGTTGCTTATGTTTTGCCTCCACTAAAGAGGCAAATAGAAGTAAGTTTGATACCAGATCAAATAAATGTGTCTTTCTTGATTTTTCTACAGGAACTAAAGGCTACAGGATTTTTGATCTTCACACTAAGCAATATCTCATCTAGGAATGTGATCTTTTATGAAGACAAGTTTCCCTTCCTTGCCTCTATTCCAGAATCAACCATACCATCACCTATATTTCCTACTCACTCACCTAATTTAACCACTAACCCTGATATATTTCCTACTTCTTCTACAGCCTCACCTTTTATTCCATCCCCCTCAATTCCACCCTCCCATCAATCCTCCCAACAGTTAAAACCTCTAGCTTACCTCTCTGCCTATGATTGTCCCACTCTCCCTCACACGTCCCCTCACACCCTCTCCTTTGTCCTCGCCTATCATCACCTTTCTTCTCCACATAAAACCTTTGCAGCTACCCTAACCTCATTTAAAGAACTTACGACCTATAAATAAGCTATCTAACACAAAGCTTGAAGAGATGCAATGAATGAAGAACTTAAAGCTTTTGAAGATAATAGCAATTGGGAACTTACACCTTTTGTCATTACCTGTCGCTAGATGCACAGATACAAATTTAACACTGATGGAATCCTTCAATGCTGCAAAAGTTGGGTTATCGCCAAGGGCTTCACTCAATAAGAAGGCTTGGATTACACAAAGACCTTTTCCCCTGCTATCGAGCCTACCACAATCAGCCTATTGCTTACTTTTACTGCCTCCTAACAGCAGCAACTTCATCAGTTGGACATCAACAACACCTTTTTGCATGGTGACTTGCATGAAGAAGTATATATGAAACCACCATAGGGTCTCCAGCTACCCACCCCAAACATGTTATGTTGTCTAAAAAAAGGTTTATACAAACTCAAACAGGCTAGTCATTAATGGCACTAAAAACTTACCTATACTTTGAGTGCTATTGGCTTCATTCAGTCCGCTTCTGATCATTCCTTATTTAAGAAATGACAAAAAAATACCTTTATCATTCTCCTAGTTTACGTTGAAGATGTCTTGCTTGCCAAAAATAGCCTCCATCTCATCTCTTCCACCAAGCAGTACTTAGACATTGCCTTCAAAATTAAAGACCTAGGGCCAGCTTCATACTTCCTTAGTCTCGAACTCATCCGTTCTGCTTCCGGATTCAACTTATGTCAACCCAAATATGACCTTGATTTACTGTAAGATATTGGTTTTCTGCATGCAAAGCCCGTCTCTACACCTATGGCCTCTAACATGCGCTTCAATGCCGACGGTGAGCCTTTCTCCGATCTGACTGCCTATGGATGCTTGATCGACAAACTCACCACAACAAGACCTGATCTTTACTTCCTTGTCTAGCAACTTTCTCAATTTATGCATTAGCTGATGATGACCCATTTACAAGCGACCCATCGTATCCTCCGTTATCTCAAAGGTTCCCTAGGACAGGGTCTTCTCTTTCACTCTAACTCCCCTCTTTAGCTCCGTGTCTTTTCTAACTCCGATTGGGGAACTTGTCCCGACAGCTGCAAATCCATCACTGGATATTGTGTCTTTTTGGGCAACTCGCTCATATCCTGGAAATCTAAGAAGCAACCTACTATCTCTCGAAACTTCTCTGAGGTTGAATACCCCGCACTTGCAACCACCATTTGTGAAATACAGTGGCTTTTGTATCTCCTTCATGACATCGGACTCGCACATCCTCAACCAATCTACCTTTACTACGACAATCAACCTGCCATCCATAACGCCGAGAACCCAGAGTTTTCAGATCCGTTCCGTTCCGACCGGTACCGGTCGGAACGCCCCGTACCGGTCGAAAAACGGAACGGAACTACCCAATTCCGTTTAGCATGTAAATACCGGCTGGTACGGTAATTCCGGCTGGTATTTGGTCCCCGGTATGGTATTGGGGATCGAAACGTAATTTACAAAAATTTTGAGAAAAAAAGAGAATTTTTGGTCCAAACCCGACCCCCCGGTCGCTCCTCCCTCTTCGGTCGCACACTCGCACTCATACCCTGTCACCGTCGTTGTCGCCGCCTCACTATCGTCGGCCCACCTCTGTCGCTGGTTCATCAGTCTCAGTCGTCACGCCTCCTCTGTGAGCAACAGTCGTCTGTTGCGGTGTCGACATCAGTCGTCCCTGGAGCTGTTGTTGTGGTCGTCGCCCTTCACTATCACCGTCCCTGGAGCTGCTATCTCGCCTGTCCGTCACCGCTCGTCACTGCACCTCACCTAGCCGTCTGCTTTAGGTAATGATCGAAGTCTAGCTCCTAGATCAATTTCATCTTCAATTTTTGATATTTTAGGTTATCTGACGATGAAGATGGGTCTAGCTCTAGCTCTAGCTTTAGCACTCTGGCCATGGGTTTGTCTGCTCTTAACACAATCAATACATTAGTTTTTCTTGCAGTTTCAGGACTGAATTCCGATTTGTCTGATCTTAACATAAAGTTCAAAGGTTTTAGTGATTTTAGAACCCTAAGTGATAGAACTGAGTTGTTTAACCTTGTTAATTGAGTTGTTTTTGTGATTTTAGACCTCTAGGTGATAGAATTAAGTTGTTTAA